>CAUYON010021410.1:0-45215 GCA_963573935.1 Arctocebus calabarensis
CCCAGGGACATTTCCAGACTACCATCCAGGAACCCCAAGAGACACACTCAGCTAAAGGGGGCCACCGGTAAAAAAAACAAATGACTGTGTCCTTCCTTGGAAAGTTCTGGTTAGGGGCGGTGCCTGTGGCTCAGTGAGTAGGGTGCCGGCCCCATGTACCGAGGGTAGCAGGTTCAAACCTGGCCCTAGCGAAACTGTAAAAAAAAAAGAAAAAAAAAAAATTGCTGGGCATTATGGCAGGCACCTGTAGTCTCAGCTACTCAGAGGCTGAGGCGAAAGAATTGCCTAAGCCCAAGAGCTGGTGGTTGTTGTGAGCTGTGATGCCATAGCACTCTATCGAGGGCAACAAAGTAAGACTCTGTCTCTTAAAAAATAAATAAATAAATAAATAAATAAAGAAAGAAAGAAAGAAAGAAAGAAAGAAAGAAAGAAAGAAAGAAAGAAAGAAAGAAAGAAAGAAAGAAAGAAAGAAAGAAAGAAAGAAAGAAAGAAAGAAAGTTAGTTCTGGTTGGATGAAGAGCAACTTTCCAGATGGAGAGTGAAAGCACAACACACATCAAGCTTCAGTTCTTAACAGTGACACCACCATGAGAGTCTATGTCACGGTGAGGACGATTTTGTATCTACCTACAGGTTGAGCATTTCTAAAAATCCAAAAGCATTTCCCCAAAATCCAAAATCTGAAAGGCTCCAAACTCTAAAACTTTTTGAGAACTGACATGATGCTCCAAGTGGAAAAACCCACAACTGATCTTTTGTGACAAAAGTTGCAGTCAAAACTTTGTTTCACGAACAAAATTAAAAATATTATGTAAAGTTACCTTCCAGCTATGTGTATAGGAAACAAATGAATTTTGTGGTAGACTTGGGTCTCATCCTCAAGGTATCTTATGTATATGCCAACATTCCAAAATCTGAAAAACTTTTGCGTACAAGTGTTTCAGATTAGGGATACTCAAGCTATGTTACATTTTAACATTGTGAAGTTTAATAGTTTTCTTTCCAAAGCATACAAAAGTGAATTAAGAAAAAAAATTTTTTAAGTGAGAATGAAAAGCACAACCAACATCCATGTTTGTAAGAGCAACCTTTGCAAAGAGTTTTGTAGAGGTGCAAACAAGACTTTAAGGGAAGTGAACATCCAGTACAAACAAGATCATTCAATGTTGGGGCTCAGTGTCTTACATTTAAATTTCACAGTGCTTTAAGTCTCTCAGGAAGGCACCCACATGTTCCCATGTGTATCTGGTGCTTTGACATAAGGAATGTTCCATATCCATGGCCGATCTGGGGGAAGGAAAAACACGTTATATAATACTTATTAACACAGGATCACGGAAAATTCACTCACCTGATGGGATAAGAGTACTTGCGTGCCTTGTTCTGTAAATTGTGAAGACTATTTTCTTTAACCAATCCTAAATGATATCCTCCTTTAGACAGTGGCTTTTAGTAAACGTTCCTGTTAGGTTACAGGAGTGGGAAGCAGGGCAAAGACCTGGAGCGAAGCTTGGTGCTGCTCCGTACTAGCTGTTATACTGGCATATACTTTCAAGGGGAGCCTCAGTTCGTTACCTATACCTTTGTGTGGAGCTATCATGAGCATTCATTGGGATAAAGCCATGTAGCAGGCAAGACATAGCGCCTGACGCACATTAAAGGTCTAACAAAGGGCAGCTATTCATTTTTTTTTTTTTTGAGATGGGGGTCTCACTATGTTGCCCAGGTTGGTCTTCAACTCTTGAACTTCCTCCTCTGTGCCTCCAAAGTAGCTGAGATTACAGGCACATGTCACAACACATGGCTTACTTCTTTCTTCTTTGAGTAAGCTGGAGAAAGCAATAATGACAGTAGGTATGGTCAAAGGCCACAGTTGTGTGCTCAGCTGGTCACATATAACCCAGAGGGCCAGTGCCATGTCTGTGATGTTTTTGCTCTGTGGGGAGATGCTAGTAATTGATGAGGCATGTACATCTCTGAATAACTGACCAATGCTGATGTGAGCAACAGGCCTGGGAATGGCACAATAGAACCCTGAGATCCTGTGTTCAAATCCTATCTCCATCCCTTTCAGCACCCTACAGAAGGGATTTGGGTTTTGGCCACAGGTTCCTCCTCTGTGAAATGGGAATTACATTAGCAACTGCCAGGGATTACCATGATGCATAAATGAGAGAACATCTGTGAAAGTTCCTGCCACGTTATAGTTGCTCAATAACTGTGAAGTTTCTTCCTTCTTTTTGATTACCACACATCGCCACTGCTAGAGTCAAACCACTTCAAAAGAACCATAACAATATGGGTAGGCCACAACGATATAACAGAAATTAAAAATAAATCCCCACATTATTGTCTTGATAAGTATTTCAGACAGAGAAGCTTTGAAGGGTTGGAATGCTTATTGTATGAATTGTCATTTTAGAAGGTAAACGATGGATTGACAAATTACAGGATTGTCCAGGAGCTGCAAACTCACCTCTGGGGGAGACTTTCCCTTTCTCCTAAACAGAGGCAGATGGTAGCTCAGAGGACAGCGTGGGCAGCAAAGGTACCTGCTACTCTCTCCCAGCCTGTTTGTGTTAAATAACTTCAGAGCAATCACGCAAACAGGAGCACTCAGAAGGGTACGCAGAAGAGAATACCAAAGAGGGCAACAAATGATTGGAAAAATCTTTGCTTGTCTTTGGCCTTGACATAGTTTGAAAGCATGAAAACAAGCCCCCTTTTTGTTAAACATGCTTTTTAGAGAGCGCACACTTGGGCCTGTGCTACACAGGCTTCCTGAGAGGCAGAGGGAGGGCGGGGTTGATAACCCTCCACTGCCACTCACTGGCTCTGATGACGTCCTCGCTCTGGAAAGAGCAGCTCTGTGCCTGGGCTTCTCCTTACCCATCTTCTCCTGTAACTGTTCTGCTGGGAAACATTAGTTCTGCTGCACTGCCAAGGCCAAAGATATCCTGGTTCTTGCTGCACAAGTAGCTATTAGAGATACTCTCTAGCACTGCAGAATCTCCGATGCAAGCATTTACCAATCAGCATGTAACTGCAAGATCATCACAGTACTGACTCCTCTTCCTCGAAATCAGGCAATAATGACTACACAAAGACCTGGTAACTGCTCTGTTGGCAAATCCCCTGCAGCTCTGCTTTGTAAATGAGCATAATGTCAGCATCCCTGCTGGTCGATAGGTCACTACCTGGAGAGAAAGCTTGAAAAAATGGCCACAGGGAGGAGAAAAGGTGGTTGCTGTGATTTTCCCTGCCTCCTTGCTACTGGAAATCAGAATTAATTCTCACTGGTTTAGAGGAAAACCTGTTTAAAGCAATCCTCTTAAATCATCCCATGAGAGAACAACTTGCCTCATAATATATTCATTCATGTATTCAAAATATCTGAGTGCTGCTGTCTAGATGCCAGAGACTTTGCTGGGTGTGATGGATAGAAAGGGATAAGCCAGACTTGCAAGCCTCACAGAGCTGCTAGCTCAGTGGGGAAGATGGGGAAGCAGGCATGCTTCTGTGTCTCTGTAGCCGACCCCAACCTGGCTGATCTGACAATCACTGGAGAGCACGCTAGAGTACATTTTTCTAGGACCATGTCCAGAGAGCTTGTCTCAAGCAGGTCTGGGCTAGCGGGTGACAGTATGCATCTTTGTCAGGTTCCAAAGGTGATCTTGATACAGAGTTTGGAATTCCAGGCTAAAGGGCGATGGGAAGCTATCTTTTTCTTGGAATACAGAGGAAGGATTTAAAATAGAAGGGCACAACCAGATATGCACGTGGCACTGTGGAGGACAGCTTCCAGTGGGAGATCACCACTGGAGATGAACAAGCAGCGTGGTCGAGGTGAGAAACTGGGAGCCCTGTGTTCAGGCCATGGCCACAAGGCTGGAAATGACAGCCGTGGAGGGCTGATGTCTTTGTGTTATAGGAGCTCTATCCCACCTCTTCCCGTGGTCAGACTGTGTGCATCTTCTACCTCATTGTCCATTCAGGAACTTAGCCCTCCACAGGGAAGTCATACAGAGTAACAGAGAAGGGGCTATGGATGCCAGAGACAGGCTGCTGTGAGGCCTTGATGAAGATAACCTGAATGTGCGAGGTTCCAGGTCTGGAAATCAGGGGTTGTACAACAGCAATTTGCATTGTGGGGTTGTGAGGATACAATGAATTAATTCATGTCAAATGCTCGTACTGATTCCTGGTCCATAAAAAATATTGATGGACTACTAGCTGCTATTACTATGCGTAGTGACCCCCACCCTCACGCACCACACATAAGGATCATCTTATCCCACGTATGTGGATCCTAATAGGTTTTTTAAACAATCAAATCAATCCAAGTAAAGTTCAAAATCCTGTTCTATTTAGCAAGGTAACAGCTCTTTCCCACCAATCCTCTAATAAATGGCCATGGGTTAAGGGCCTGTCACTGTTCTAATCTGCAGGCCACTCATCGGTATTTCCCACTGTCTTTTCTGAAGGAAACTTGATATACTACCAGAAGCCACTGTCACCTGAGCAATCACCTTGACTAATTTACCAACTTAGCAGAAATGCAATCATTTATATATACGTAATTGCAGCATCAGTATTATCTGAAATGCATTAACACCTTTCTCTGTGAAGAACTTCACATATTAATCTATGATTATATACAGAACAGAACAATTTAACTAGTGGAAGAATTTAGCTTGCTAAAGCTAAAGTACTAATTTATTTCAAGAGAATCCAATAAATGATATTTTTTTACTTTGATAACTCTGGATTTCCTTAAGTTTCCTGGTTACAAAGTAATTTTAAAAGCTGAGCTATTAGTTTACTTTTAGCCTTCTACTTTCACTCTAAAGGAAAAATAGATTTTATTAAAGGAGATGATCAAAATCACTCTAAAAATGTTGTTAGCTGCCTCATTTAAAAAAATTCATTTCTAAAGGTCTTTCAAAAGCAGGTCCTTAGGCTGGGCACCCTGGCTCACGCCTGTAATTCTAGCCCTCTGGGAGGCCCAGGCAGGTGGACTGCCTGAGCTCACCAGTTAAGACCAACTTGAGCTAGAGTGAGAACCCATCTCTTTAAAAAACGAAACAAAACAAAACAAAACAGCAGGGCATTGTGGCGGGCACCTGTAGTCCCAGCTACTTGGGAGGCTAAGGCAAGAGAATCTCTTGAGCCCGAGAGTTTGAGGTTGCTGTTGAGTTATGATGCCGCCGCCAGCACTCTACCAAGGGCGAAGAAGTTGAGACTTTGTCTCAAAAAACAAAAACAAGTCCTTAAAAATAAAATATAGCAACAATTTTAAACAACTTACCTTTTTTTACGTTTTATTTGGAAAAGACAATTGAATCAACTTTTCATTTCCCTTGGAAAAACATTTCATGAATCTCGGAATAAATCTAACATGCCTACACTGAAGTTTTTACTTTGCAACTATCTGAATGCAATGTACTATTTAAAATTAACAAAACAATGGGAGAATGGTGAATCACTTAGGATCCAATGATTTTGAAGTATTTTAGAGGATTATATGCACTAGATAATCACTATAAAATGCTAACTCTATATAGCATGCATATTTCAAGTGCCAAGTATGTCTTAATGACTTCTACTAAACAATTATATTTGCAGCCTATTTGCTTAGTTCTAGCCACTTAAAATTTCAAAAAATGTTGAAGTATGTATGTCATACCTGCTAAAGAGTATGCACCATCTGGCAGACCCCAACTTAACCAATTATCCAAGTTAACGTCACTCCCTCCTGATACAATGCACCAAAAAACCACATTACTTCTTTGGTATTACAGGCAAAAGTATGTAACCTGGATCAGTTGTGAAGAAGACTGGACAAATCCAAGACTGAATCTTCCTTCACAGTTCTCAAAATAACTAGTTTATGCTCTATAAAGTGCCAATGTCATGAAACACAAACGAAAAATTGTGGCACTGTTCTAAGTTAACGGAAACTAAAGAGACAGGGTAACTGAATATAACATGTAACCGGGACTTTCTCTTTTGCTATAAAGGACATCACTGGGGAAACTGATGAAATCTGATTACCTATAGGATGATAGTATTGAATCAATGTTAACTGCTGATGATAACTGTACTGTAGTTATATAAGAGAATGCCTTTGTTTTTAGAAAATATATAATGAAGTACTTAGGAATAACAGCACAAGGTTTGCACATTTCTCTCAAATGGATCAGAAAAAGTTGAGGATGCAAAAGCGATAACATATTGACATTTGGGTACCCAAGGTGAAGGGCATACGGGACTTCTTTGGACTGTTCTTGCAACTTTTCTGTAAATCTGTAATTATGTCAAACATTTAAAAGAAAAAAAAACACATGTATACTATTAAAAAATAGAAAACCTACTTAATAGAATATAAGCAACACCTCTGAAGTTTTGTATGTTCAATAACTTCTTAAAAGAGCCATACGACTTATTTAGACCAAGTAGGATACATTTTACTTTAGTCTTACCTGGTTTTACTGTTAAGTGTATTTAACAAGATAGGCGTATAACCCAAAAAGCGAGTTCAAAGCAGACGCCCTTGGAAGGGATCTCAGGAGAGACTACACACTCATCTATTTTGCTTTCTCTTCAGGATCAGAATCACAAAGCAAGTGGAAGATATGAAAACAGTATGATTTTTAAAGTTGGCGATTTTGCTTTATAAAAGTCCTCTTTTAAAACTATAGTTCTTATTAATAACAAGGGTTTGGTTAAGTACAACTTTTCAGGAGAAGAGTAACTTAAGCTTGATGAAGGCAAGGATTGGGGCCCGTCATGCTCTCTGACAAGGACGTAGAGAGTGTCTGTATACAGTAGGCTCTCAACATCGATCTGCAGTAAGAATGAATAAATAGCAACTACTGCACAAAGCAAGGTATACTGGTGGTTGAGTCTTAAGTTTTTGCTTTACTTGATCATATTCTTGGTTTCAAACTACCCAGCAGTCTCTGGTATTGAGCCATTACTTTGTTCATAGGCATATACTAAACTTTTTGCATAGTCTTCTGATTTAAAAAAATACTGAACATGATCTCTTATGTGTTACAATGGTTTAAAAATCACTTTTTAAAATGAAGTGCTTTTGAAATATTCTTAACCAGTTTTATAAATCTTGGCAACATATCTTTCTGTAGTCCCACACAGCTCCCCCGAATGTTGGCTATATATGAAGTAGTAATATCTGAATTACTGGCATTATTTTATATGCCATCGAAGCAGTGTAGAAGATAAAATAGTAATGACATAAAATAAGATGTTCTTGTATGTATCTTTCAAAGGAAATGCCTAAAACCCAAAAAAGCCCATTTAAACGTTGGAAAGCATTCTGCTAACTGGCAAAATAAAAGATTTATCATTCCACGGTCTAAGATGCTATCTAGCTGTAAGCTTTTACGTTCTTGGGAACACTTTTTCTACTGGAAAAGGGACCTCCAGACATTTTTAAGGCTCTTCTACCTCTTCTATTCTTGCTTTCATAGTCTTTTGAAGATTTGGACTTGAGGGTGAGGGTGAGGGTGTGGGTATCAAGGTCACAGGCAGGTTTAGGGAGTAACCTGCATAAAACACTTTTTTAAAATCATCAGCTCACCAAGGGAAAAGGGGAAGAATTCACACTAATTTACTGTTATGTTCTAAAACCTGAAGAACACATTTTAATGAAAGCAATTATGATAAAAGCAGCTAATATTTATTGCCTGCTCACTCTGAGCTAAACACTGTGTCGTAAATCTTATAGATATTTCGGTTAATCTTTTCAACAACATGTGAGGTGGGTTTTCACATTTTCCTCATTTTGCAGCTAGAGACACTAAGGCTTAGACAAAGTAAACTGCCCAAGGCTACTTAGTAAGTTGTAGAATTGGCACATAAACAAGACTTTTTTTTTTTTTTTTTTGAGACAGATTCTAACTTTGTCACCCTTGGTAGAGTGCCGTGACGTCACAGCTCACACCAACCTCAAACCCTTGGGCTCAAGTGATCCTCTTGCCTCAGACTCCTAAGTAGCTAGGACTACAAGTGCCTGATGCAATGCCCAGCTATTTTTTTAGAGATGGGGTCTTGCTCTTTCTCAGGCTGGTCTTGAACTCCTGAGCTTAGGTAATCCATCTGGCTCGGCCTCTAAGAGTGCTAGGATTACAGGCATGAGCCATCACGTCCTGCCCAAGACTTCTTGGTTTTAAAGCAGCATTTTCTTTCTTTTCTTTTTTTTCCCCTTTTTGGTGCTGTGTTGGGTGGTAACAGAGAGGTTCCTTAAAGTTCTGATAAAACCTATGTAACCTTGCTCGTGAAAAAGGGTTATGCACAAAGTAAATAACAGATTTAGAGAACTCAACAACTAAACAGAAAGGCATAGAGAACCTTCCATACCTAGGGAAGAATGCCTTCTGTAACTTAGTATCAATACAATTCAACTAGAGAAATATAAAGTCACCTGTGAGAGGCAGAATGGCCAGTGGATAGCAAGAGATATAGGATTAACTTTGTTAAGGAAATCTAAGGACTGGGTCTGTCAGAAGGGGAAGGTTTGCCTCACCATGAAAACTGAAAAGAGAAAGTTTGAGGGTGGGAAAGTTGCTAAAGCTCACCCAGCATTGTCTAGGGAGTAGAGGGACCCATTGGGCAAGGATGACTCTGCTAAGGAATTGGAGATTTTGGAGTATTAATGGAGTGATGTCATTAAAACTTCCTAATCAGGAAACAAATGTTCTCTATTCAGATTTAGTGCTGACTCAGAAACCTGAAGATTATAATCCGGCTACTCATGTAGAGGAGACTATGTTCATTATGGTGGTATGAGCAGTTGGCATTTGAAGTTATTAAGTGTATTCTGATCATACACAATCTCATTCTCTGAGAGTTTGGTGTGGACCCACCTCAAAGATACCTGTTCTTGGGGCTGGTAAAAGTGCAATAGCAGCCTGTGAGGCTGGGTTACACCCAGGGAAAACAGAAGTGTTGCACCTAAGACAGCTTTCCTCAGAGAACATCTGGATTATTCCTCTTAACTTTCTATTGTGAAAAATACTTGGTCCATTGCCCTCAAAGTCACAGTCAAGTACAGCAGTTTTCAAAATGTGGACTGGGGACCTCCCTTTTGGAGAGGGTGATCTGTGAAGTCAAAATTTTTTCCATTATGACACTAAGCCATAACTTGTCTTCATACAGGCGTGCAGAAGCTATGTGACACAGGATACCGCAACGGAGCAGACATGAGAATGCAGGTGTTTTCTTTTAAGCTATGTAATAAAGATGCATGCAAAAACTTAAATCACTTTCCTTGCTAATTTCTTCTCCTTTTTGGAAATAGTGTTAAAAAGTATGTTGCAACGGGTTTATTACTGTTAAATTTCTTGGTTTTAATTTAATACAGATGGCCCCTGACTTAACAATTTTTTTTTTACTTTACAATGGTGTGAAAGCCATATGCATTCAGTAGAAACCCTATTTCAGTGTTTAATAAATTACGTGAAATATTCAACATTTTAAAATAAAACAGTCTTCTGTGTTAGATGAACGTGCCCATGTGTAGACTTAGGTAAGTGTTCTGAACACCTTAGGATAGGCTAAGCTATGATGTTTTGTAGGTTAGGAGTATTAAATGTATTTTTGATTTATGATGGGTTTATCAGGATGTAGTCCCATCATAAGTTGAGGAACATGGATATATAGTAACTGTGAGAGTGCTAAAAGGTTCCAAGACCAACCAGTTTGAGAACAGTGGCCCCAGACCAGGTGGTAAAGGGGCCTCTGCAAACCTGAGCTTCCAGAAAGTTCCATGAACCAGGCTTCCAGTGAAACCAGTGGCCTTCTTCTGGGCTCTGTTATTCCTATTATGGTCTGTCCACTCACGGTTTTCCTTCATCTGTGTCTCACCTTTATTGTCATATAGTTCTGGAGGAAGATCATATGGCACAGGGAAGGTGGCCATCGGCTCCTTGTTGCCAGAGAAGAATTTCTGTTTCACTTTGAAACTGTCTAGGCCCTGCAGACACACGGGAGGAATCTATGATTACACTTCATTTTCTGAAAACCCCCCAGAAGAGTCTAAGAAGCAATCATTTCTTTATGGCACTCACAACAAAATTTAAGTTATTTCAGAGCTATTTCCAATGTTCATGAGCAAATAAAAATATTTATAATCCCACCCCGATTACTTTGTTTTCTAAAAATAAGAGCACTTCAATTTTCAGGAATTAAATTACAGCAAAGTTTGGAAAAGTTTAACAAAGGATATAAAGAAACAAGAAAAACCAATTTGGATGTGATAGCCCATTTCTACCAAATATTATGTGCTGTCTGCAGGGACTTTGTAAAACTGTATAAAAATACCTCAAAATACTTCCAATATTGCTATAGTAACAGGCTGCCTGCTCTGGAGTAAAAAGAAATAAAGTTGCTTTCATGTGTAATGAAAGTGCTCCAATATAATGTGACAGAAATATAAAAACGAAAATTCTCCAAGACCTCCAAAATGGAAGGATTATTCTAAGAACTCCTCAATAGAATATTAATTTTAGATCTCCATTGGAGTGGAAGTTGAGGTTCTGTATCTGGGCTGATGACATACTGCCAGTTCCCTCTGCCACAGTGCAGGAGCTCAGTACTTGGCCACTGGCCCCCCCGCCACATTCCCACACACTGATCTTCCCTGGCACCCGTCTAATCGCATGTCCACTCTTTGTGTCCATAATACCCACCTACCAAACAGTGCTAATGACTTAGGAACCTGTAAAAAGAACAAGGACTAAGGCTCTTCGTCTCTGTGACCATGCACCTTACTAAGGGGACGCTGACTTCAACACCTCGCACAAGTCCTGATGCACAGTGGTTCCAGAAATACTGGACTATAGAAATGGGATCAAAGCCTACTTGCTTTATAGGCTTCAGCATAACAGCAAATGAAACAAACCGTGTAGCAGTGTTTTGTGCATGTTAAGACCTATGGGAAGGTCTAGGGTGAAAAGTGATCACTAAATACAGTCAAAGGGAGCAGGTGACAGATGCTTGGGACAAAACAAAACAAAATTACCTTCTTCCAGTACAGGATAAGGCAAGGCTTTGGAGAGACTATTTTAGCTGGGCCTTGGTAAATTTGTATAATTTTGATAGGTGATAGGGAAGAACATCAGGGGAGGGGCGGCATTACCAAAGGCAGGCACATCTGGGGATGGCAAGAGTATTAAAGAAGAGGAAGGATGGGGAAGAGACGCAGGGTCACCAGGCCAGCTCCTCAGCACTAGTTCCTCCCTTGCAACCCATCATCGACACATTCTGGATGTGAGGAAACTCTCTGTAATCTCTTAGTTTTATAGACTATTCACTTGCTGACTGATTCTAGGAAAGCTACTTAATCCTTCTGGGCTTTGGTTTCCTCATCTATTAAGTGAAAATAATTGCACCTAATTCTCGGGCTCTTGCAAGGCTATACAAGTTATTTAGAACATTAATTAACGTCCATGAAATAAGTCAGTATAACTATAAATATATTCAGGGTGTTCTCTGTGACTCTGAGGAGGGGGAAATATGTTTGGAGATTAAATAGTTGCTCAAAGCCACACAGCTATTAAAACTGGGGAAGCTGGGCCAGATGTGGTGGCTCACACCTATAATCCCAGCACTTTGGGAGGCCAAGGCTGGTGGGTTGCTTGAGCTCAGGAGTTGGAGACCAGCTTGAGCAAGAGTGAGACCCCATCTCAATTAAAAATAGAAAAATCAGCCAGACATCATGACAGGCACCTGTAGTCCCAACTACTCGGGAGGCTAAGGCAAGAGGATAATTTGAACCTAAGAGTTTGAGGTTGCTGTTAGCTATGACACCACAACACTCTACCCAGGGCGACAAGAGTGAGACTCTAAAAAAACAAATAAAGAGGGCCATGAGCAGTGGCTTATGCCTGCAATCCCAGCACTGGGAGGCCACAGTAGGTGGACTGCCTGAGCTCATGAGTTCAAGACCAACCTGAGCCAGACAGAGCAAGACCTTGTCTCTAAAAAATAGCCAGGTGTTGTGGCAGGCACAGTACCTCCCAGCTACTTGGGAGGCTGAGGCAAGAGAATTGCTTAAGCCCAGGAGTTGGAGGTTGCTGTGAGGGCACAGCACTCTACCGAGGGTGACTGACATAGTGATACTCTGTCTCAAAAAGAAAAAAAAAAAAAAGAAAAAAGAGGCAAAGGTGGAAATGGAACCCTGTTTTTTTGATTCTTGGTCCTAGGTTCCATCCACTAAGGAAACAAATGGCATTAGGAGCACTGCCAGGAGCCATGACAAAAGAAGAATTCCTTAAAAAATCTAAGTCAATATTGAGATAGGCCAACTCAGGATAAGCGCAATTCTGGAAACCCTGGTATTTGGGTATTTGTAAAAATAAAGAGGCCAGAAGTTGGGAAGTGATGCCAATTTAAAGATTAAAAACTTCTATGGAACCTCACATAAAAAATGACATCCCTCTTTTTTAGCTCCTAGCTTAATCCTGATGTTTTCAAACGCCTCGTGACAGTGGATTATGCGTCTTCATGGCCTGGCCCAGATCTGAGGCATTATACGTCTTGCTCCACAGCGCCACTTTGTATCTGACCACAGCTATAAGGTTTGAGCCATCTCTGACAGGAACCAATATGCTTTTTTATTGAATGTCATTTCTGATCCAAATTCTAGGTTATTATATAAAAAAAAAAAAAGTACCACTTTTCTCTTCAATCTAGATGTCAAATAATGTGAGGCTGCCTTCTAATTATCATTATTTATATATCACAGCGGTACCACTTGGCATTTTACAAAACAGAGGAAGGCGCCCTCCCAGGCATGGATGCGTAAAAGACAGTTAAGATAATACATTTATAAAGCACCAGGTGAGAGGGTGGACGTCTGTCACACAGGAGAAATTGCTGGCTTTTCCCTTCATCAGCTTTGGCGTTAAAGACCTGGTTATCATTGTGACGACTGAGGTTTTAGCAGCTTAGCACAATCATAGTGAAAAAGAAGCATGCTCTCATTTCAGTTAAGAGATGTAATTTATATTTTTAGTTGCAGCTATCGGAGTAGCAAACTCAAGTAGCAAAACCCCACACAAAGCATTCGGTTTCCTGGGTGAAACAGTGATAGCAGCTAAACTTGCCAGAAGGAGCACACATAATCAAAGAACTAATTGACAGGTACATTTCAAGAAGGTGGCGGGATGCTGTTCTTGCAAGGCAGTAGGGGCTCAACTACTGAAGCATTTCCAAATAAGGGTGTAGGAAAAGCCTCCTGGAGAAGCGTAAAACTAACAGGGCTTTAAAGGATACGTTTTTGAGAAACAAAAGGGCTGTTTTGGCTGTGGTGGAGAATAGTTCAGAAGGGAAAAAAGAAAACATCATACGAGTGAGCTGAAGATTTTGATTTAATTGAAAGCCTGCAGATTATTATCCTCTGCTTTCCACCTTCTGTGGAATTGCATGGTTATATGCTGTTTCTGTTAATATCAGTCTTACTGAGCACTTGCTAAGTAAGCACTAGGCACTTTTTTGAACCCTTCACAGGTCACTGCTCGATTCTCACAGGATCCTATGAGTTGGTTACGATGCTGTCCCAATAGTACACCTGAGAAAAAAAGGCCAAGTCTAACACAGCTTGCAAGCAGGAGTCCAAATCCGGTCTGTCTCACTTCAAAGTCCATTTTTCTCTCTGTCATTTTGGCTCTTCCAGATCTGAGGTCTGTAAATTTTCATCCTGTATATTCTGGGACAGAGTTCCTTTTCTTGGTATCTCTCCAACGTGTTCTCCCACATTCTGTCTTCCAAGTTACTTCAGGCTGAGGCAAACAGCAGCAGCCCAGGAGCACACTAGTAAGGGGCAGTTGCTGCCAAGGCCTATACACTGTATGCTGGAGAAGCTGTGGGAAAGGAAGCCCAGGGCTGCGTGGGGAGGGGAGGGGTCAGGACAGGAGGCTCAGAGGCATGCTGCTCCAGCTCACAACAGACCCTGATGTCACACAAAGGAATCTGGATATCATCTCCTGGGCCAAGGGGAGCCAGTGAAGGTTTAGGGTCAGGGGAACATAGACTGCGATGGGGTAAACACAGTTCCAGGACAGAGTAGTAGGTGAGGAGGGAAAAAGAGAGTCAACTAATCCAGGGGAGGAGATAATTGCAGGGCAGATGAGACAGGACAGGTGAGAGGAAAGAATAGAATCCTAGAGCCCTGGCCTTATTTGCTGGGAGAACATCAGAGGTTACCAAGGGCCCTGTGAAACAATGTTGCCAGCTACAGCTTCCTGGGAAACTCTGGAAGCCCACAACTGATGGGCTGGGCCAAGGCAGGGGCAGAGGCAGTGCAGGGAGGGAGGTCAAGGAGAGAGTTAAATTGTTTTAGTTCTTCAAACAACCAGACCCATAGCCATAAGAGAGCATACACCTGTAGCATACGCCATTTTTGACAACAAAAGAACAATTAAATAGTTTAACCAGAACAGAAAAAAGACTTGAAGACTGAAGTCAACTACAGATTTGACTTTTTATAGATTTGATTGAAGCATTTTTGATTCTGACCATGGAAAAGAAGGAACCCACCATCCAGGAGCAAGTGAATTTGGGGCTCAGAGGAGGCCGAGCTGTCTCATCTCTTAGATAAGCGTAGGGCCATTGGAGTTCCCTTTACCAGGAAGGTACCAATACTACATATTGTTCCAGGATTCTCGGATTGTTATGCGTGTTACTCCCAGTGGTAGGAGGACTTCCACTAATTGCACAGCATATTAGGACAGGCTCGAGTCCTCACAATGTGTGAAGAAGACAGTGTTCAAAAAACACAAAAAGGAAAGAAGTGCAGAGAGAAATACCTATAATTCCCTGACAGACACACAGATGCCTAAGGATCTGGAACACAACTACTAATCTTTCTCTCTCTCTTTTTTGACTCTCCACAGTCACCTTCGGGTAGAGTGCTATGGCGTTATGGTAGTTCACAGCAACCTCAAACTCTCGGGCTCATGTGATCCCCTTGCCTCAGCCTCCCAAGTAGTTGGCACTAAGGCACGCACCATGATGCCTGGCTAATTTTTCTATTTTGCTCAGGCTGACCTAAACTCCTGAGCTCAAGCAAAGCATCCACCCTGCCCCCTCAAAATGCTAGGATTACAGGCGCAAGCCACTAATCTTTGAAATCATCAGATCTCTATTATATTGGGATTTTCTGACATAAATGAGTTGTCTAATTTAATAATTACACTTTAAGGAATACCAGAAAACATAATAAGTTGATACTAGACTTCAAAGAACAAAGTCTTCATTTAAATTAACAAACTTTTATTAGGCACCTAAGACAAATCAAATATCATTTAATACTGGGCGCATAAAGTCAAAAGTATCTTGATATTAACCTCCAAAGCTGTTCAAAGTATTCTTTTTTTTTTTTTTTTTTGAGACAGAGTTTCAAGCTGTCACCCTGGGTAGAGTGCCATAGTGTCACAGCTCACAGCAACTTCAAACCCTTGGGCTTCAGCGATTCTCTTGCCTCAGCCTCCCAAGTAGCTGGGACTATAGGTGCCCAACACAACACCCAGGTATTTTTTGATTGTAGATGTCATTGCTGTTTGGCAGGCCTGGGCTGGATTTGAACCCGCCGGCTCCGGTATACATGGCTGGAGCTCTAGCAGCTGAGCTACAGGCGCCAAGCCTGTTCAAAGTATTCTTTGAATACTTTGCAGGGAAAGCTATTGACACCTGTTCTAATTGCAAGTTAGTTTGATCTCAAAAGGATGTATTTCTAGATTTGTTCATTTAATTGGAACAAGTAGTACCAGGGACTCATAAGCCTTCAGAGGTTTTAAATGGCATCTTTACTTTGACTGGGAAATGTTGCCTGTCCATCCATTACAGTTTTTAGGCCACAGCTGAGTCATGTTGCACGGCCACTTGGTTGCTAAATGACAGGTCCTAATCATGGCTGTAACCAAGTAGAGAACTGTGGCGCCCCCTCTAGCTGAGAATTCTGCAGTTCTGGGCACTAAACTTGACTGGAGGCAACAATGGCCTCTAGTCAGTACTTTGGAACACAGCGAGCGACATGGTCTGTGGGTGAAGGACGAAAGTGGCAACTCCTGTTGCTGATCATGCAGAAATGTGGGTGTTACAGACACAGAGTTCTGTCCATGAAGTACAAAGGTGGGCTGATCTCAAGGCACTGAATTCTGGATAACATCCAGTTTAGGAGGATGACTACAACATTTTGTATTAAGTAAGTATATTTGGCAAACATGTAACTAAAAATATTAAAAGGCATGTCTTACTAAAATTGATTAGAGAAACCTAAAAAAAGAAATACTGTGTTGTCAGTAAACATTTTAGCATTACGATTGAGACAGAACTCTTTAAGACATTTATTAAATGAATATATAGGGACTGACATTTTTTTAAGAACTATAGCAGACTCCTAAGGGTGTATTTTAATTTCAACAAGACAGCTACAGGTGAACTATTCCATTTTGCAAGTTGCTTACAACATGATATATGAACATTTTTAAGCCCCTACTATACACAACATCCAATGGACCAAATTCAGTCTCCACAGACACTGTTTTGCACATTTCTCCACACTCTGTTCAGTGCGAGGCAATGCAGACTCCAGGGACTCAAAGGAAACATCATCAACCAACATTTCCCATGTGACCCATGGGAAAGCAACTTAGTCTGGTCATGAGACATACAAGTCAATGGTCACAGTACAGTGAAAAATGGGATGAGCCCCAGATTCTAGAAGGTTGTGGGATCCAGAGGAGGGGTGACAGGAGTACAGTGCAGTATGGAGGTGGAGACATATAGGTGCCGATCTCCATGCAGGATAGGGCTGGCTAGCAGGGAGGACCTGGCCATAGAGAGACCTATGAATTCTTCATGGCTGGAACACAACATCTCAGCAATGAGAGGTCAGGAGTGAAGCCTAGCTAGTTAAGAGCCAGCTCACAAAGGATGCTATGCCAAGAAGCCTGCACTCTACCTTACAGGATTTGAAGCAGGTGGGTGATGTAACCAGATTTGTGGTCTACAAAGACCACGTTGGCAGCAAGCTGAGCAGCAGCACGGCGTGGCCTGTGGAGGTGAGGTGGAAGCTGTCGCAGTAAGAGCTGACATGCCCTACATGCCGTGGTTGCTGTGATAGCAGCATTAAGGGGTCAGAAGTGACAAGACTTAGCTGCTAAATAGATACGGGGATGAAAGGGATTTCTGCACTTGAACTAGGAGAGTGAGGTGAATAGTAACCATCAGACTTTTTAAATAGTGTGGTTCAAATGGTTAAGATGATGATTTCGGTATCTGCAATGTGCTGTACACTCAAGTACCTTTTGAATAATGTAAATTATAATATAGGAATTCTATTTTATAAGATTTAACTTCTCTGAAAACTAGCCCGAGGAAATTGCTAATCTTGCTTAAAAAACTGATGGCTTCCTACTATCTGAGTGAGACCAAGGCCAGCCCCCATGTCCCAACCTCCTTTCTGTTGGGATTCCGACTTCTCATGGCCCATGCCCCATACCCTGTCCCATTCTGGACACATGGAACTGTCTGTCCTTTCCCGAATATAACCTGTCTGCAATCCTCACTCCCCTGACAGTGGGTTAAAGCCTACACTCATTTCTCTAGACCAGACTGAATGTCACCTCCTTAGAGAAGCCTTTCCCAAGTCCACTGGCAGATAACATCCCCCTCTTTTCTGAGCCCTTCAGTTATGAAGGCCTATATTCCTAATTCTTATCTCATGCTGCTATAACTTGTGTGTCTGTTCTCAAGTTATCCATGAATTTCCCAAGAATGAAGACTCCATCTCACCCTTCATCCTATTCCCAGAAGGAAGCACAGGATGCTGCTTTTGGAATAGAACTGAGTGTCCAGGAGGCCAATCCCAGGCCACCAGAACATTCAGCTATGAGCCCAGGACACACTGTTAAGTAGAGAAACATCCAGTTGTTCTGCTGGACAGCTTCTCCTTCACCAGCTATGCATCTCATTCCTGTGCTCATATAAACTCGGCAAAATGGCAAATTACCTCATGGCATACATCTTTGGGTTGTTCTCAAAGTGAAAATCATAAATGTTAATTCTGTGAAAGCCAAGCAAAGGTCTACTACTTTTACGGATGCTTCACGTAATAGTTAAACAACCCAGATTTTGTAATATAGTTGCTCAAAGACAAGGTCTCCCATAATGCAAAAACCTGACAATGCTTCTTGCACACTGACAAGACAGGAGTCAACCCACTTAAGGGTGAAACCCTCTGGTAGTATCTACCTCTCAGGGTGATTTTCTAGTTTCCAACAATCCTTTCTTGTCTGGAAACAGGCCTACTCTTGGGGTACGGGGCTGGGAGAGTCCCGAGTCGTAGAAGACAGACCTAAGTTTGATGAGTCATTGGAAATGCAGAACAGGCAGTACCAGAGACAGACTCACACCCGTGGCAGAAAGCAATCAGAAAAGAGGTCACCACTAAGGGCCCCAGGAGCAGGCCTGTTCCCTCCCTCCCAAGTCTCAGGTGATTAATTCCTGATTCCATGATACTCCCCTCAGCATCTTTTCAATGAACCCTCTCCTTTTGTGGGCTTAAATTGGTTTCTATAAAACCCAAACAGAAGCCTGTAATCTGAGCACTCTGGGAGGCCGAGGTAGGTGGATTGCCTGAGCTCAGAGGTTTGAGATCAGCTGAACAAGTCCAAGAATCCTTCTCTAAAACACAGCCGGGCATTGTGGCGGGCACCTGTAGTCCCAGCTACTTGGGAGGCAGAGATAAGTGAATCGCTTGAGCCCAAGAATTTGAGGTTGCTGTGAGCTATGATGGTATGGCACTCCATCAAGAGTGACGAAGAGGCTCTCTGTCTCAAAAAAAAAAAAACAAAAAAAAAAAAAAGGCTCAGCGCCTGTGGCTCGACGGGCTAAGGCGCCAGCCACGTACACTTGAGCTGGCGGGTTCAAATCCAGCCCGGGCCTGCCAAACAACAATGATGGCTGCAACCAAAAAATGGCCGGGCATTGTGGTGGGCGCCTGTAGTCCCAGCTTCTTGGGAGGCGGAGGCAGGAGACTCGCTTGAGCCCAGGAATTGGAGGTTGCTGTGAGCTGTGATGCCACAGCACTCTATCCAGGGTGACAGCTTGAGGCTCTGTCTCAAAAACAAAACAAAACAAACAAAAAACCAAAAAACAAAACACAAATGTCCCATTTAATCCTCTGGGTTCTGCTCACACAGGCTAGACACTTCCCTTATATCTTAGCACTCAGTTCACACCTAGGGTGTCTCTTGTTTTATTACTCACATGTAGGGTCCCGATCTGACTTCTACAACCAGCAAGCCCAAGTTGACTGTTAGCTCCTGGGGAGGGGAAGGGCAAGGTCAAAACACTTCTGTGTATTGTTCACAATGCCTAATTACAGCACCTTGCCAAAAGTCATTCATGATTCACTGGAGGACACAAGCAACGCAACCAAATGGGAAAATGGTTGATGGCAAGACAGGTGTGGTTTGTGGGACCGCACCAGTGTTGTGCAGGAAGCATGCTAGAAAGTGGTGGTTCAGGCTCTGTATCCTGAGATATGCCAACCAACTGTTAGAAAAGCTGCTACCACCTTGGTATATTAATTACATAAGTCAATTGGGGCCTACCTCTTGAATCTGTTGGCATAGCACAAAAAGGGTTTATATTCTTGCCTGATCTTTTTAAATTACAGAATATCTACTTTATCTAGAATGTGCTATAATGGGGCCTAGTATGAAGTCTGTTTGGGAATTTTAATGATCATTAGTTTTTTTCTCTATTGGTCTTTTCTGATGTATAGAGAAAAAAATACCTGCAATAAAAGTTAGTAGCTTAGTGGTCTAGAAGACGTAGAAGGGTCCACTACTAATTTCATGATCGAAGATTAGGTTAGCACAGTCAAAAAAAGACTAGAACTTTACAAATGCTGACAATAAAAGCCAAACAAGAGTGACATAGAATTTATTCCATTACTGAAGTTATTATTGGGAGATAATTCCAGCCTCAGTTTAAAACCACAGTTGCTATAATTATACCAAATTATTGAAGGCTGCTATCTCAGGGTTGTGACTTCATTGGTTTCTAGAAGCTGTGATAATGCTTGAAAGATCACGGGAGGGATGAGTTAGAAGACAGGTTTACAGGCTGCATCTCCCCTTTGGCTGTTGAACCCCCTCTACAAGACAGGGCAACCGTATACCTTATAGGGCTGTGGAAGCTGAAATTTTTAGCTACAAGCAACAGATCTTCTGTCTTACTTTGTAGGAGAGAAATAAAATGTGCTGAAATTTTTTTTTTTTTTTTTTGAGACAGAGCCTCAAGCTGTCACCCTGGATAGAGTGCCAAGGCATCACAGCTCACAGCAACCTCCAATTCCTGGGCTCAAGCGAGTCTCCTGCCTTTGCCTCCCAAGTAGCTGCGATTACAGGCACCCGCCACAACGCCCGGCCATTTTTTGGTTGCAGCCATCATTGTTGTTTGGCGGGCCCAGGCTGGATTCGAACCTGCCAGCTCAGGTGTATGTGGCTGGCGCCTTAGCCCGCTGAGCCACAGGCGCCGAGCCAATGCACTAAAATCTTATGGTACCACCCTCGAAAGTGGCCGATGACAAGGTTTTGTATGAAATTATGAGAGGAAAAGGAAAAGAACTGATAAAGACGGGAAGCGGAGGACAGAGAAAGGAAAAGAATTCTTTTTCTGAGCATGGTGTGAGAAGAGAAACAGTGGGCAAAGTCAGGGCACAGGGAGGGAGGCTGCCTGAAGACCAAATTCCCATGTGTCATGTGGGTCCTGATTTTAGGGGAAAAAAAGCATCAGGTAGCTCGCTGTGCAGGCAACTCTGAGCATGTGTCTAGAGAGTGAATGTGAGGAAGTGGGATGAGAGATCACAGGGCCTGTGTGTCTCCTACAGGGGACATGTGTCTCTGGCCTGTGTCATTCTCGTGTATATAGAAACAGATGACTTGCACAATCCAGTCCCTACAGGCAAGCCAGCCACTTTGTCAGGTGTTTAGCTGCAGAAACCTCAAGCTGTTCCAAAGCAAGGAGATAAGCTGGCTGTGCTGGACATCCTGAGAGACAGACTGCAACATGGTGCCTTTCCAGGGGGCTCATCAGGCAAGAAGCACGTGTCCTTTGTGGTCCCCTGAACGCCAGCTGGTGATGGGAGCTTCTCTGTTTCCGGCTTGTCCTCTTGCCAATTCCTTTGCAGGTGTGATGCCATTCCTACCTCTCCATACACACCCTAAATCCCAGGCATCCTTCAGACATTCCCACCAAGCTTTTCAGCTTCCTGGCTGTGTCCTCTAATTACACCTCTGTGTCCTCTTTAGACACCTCCTAAAATGTCTTGCACCTGATAACCAGCCAGGCCCCATTCCTCCGGTAACTTGTTACTTACCACCTTGTGATAAATCTTCACATAGGGATTCACAGTACTTAAATATTGTAAACTTCACCCCAAACACTACTGTCAGTTTCTAATTAAGCACGTGCCTGGAGAGCAGGTACCCAGCTGTACCTAGATTAGTGCTCAATAAGTTCATGAGCACAGACTGGTGGTTAAGAGCACAAGTTCTGGGTAAGAGAGCTGATTATTACCTTCTGACCCTGGGCAGGTCATTGAAACTAAAGAAAACACAAAACCCCAATTTGTTTCACAAGTGACCAACTGGGCAGTTAGAAGTGTGGACTTACAAATGCTGAAGGGAGGAAGAGGACTCCAAGCTCATAGGAGCGGATCATTAGCTGGGCACCATTCTTCTCCAAAGCTCCCCACGCAGCCTTGGACAGATTTGCGCTGCAGAGACAAGGATTCGGAAAGGGCTGACTCAGGGAGGCATCTCAGTGTGGGTCAAGCTTGCACAGCTGCTAGAGCACTGGTCAAAGAAATACACAGCCGCAATCATGTGCATTCAGTTTCGAGCAAAATTATGGCATTTTTGAAAAGGGAATTTAAATCCTGCTGTACTATAATGCTTAAGATTTATCTAATGGCTAATTTGGGATAGGTTCATCCTCATCTGCATATTCCTGCGGGCAGCTATTAAAATAATTATCTTTCCATAGATTTTTTTTTTTTTTCCTACTTAAAACCTTTTTCCTTTTCATGACCTTGGTGGAGCCAGGATTTCTGGTTTTATTGTCTATAAAAGCAGCATTTTAAGGAAAATAATATTATCTTACACAGTAGCATCTTAAGCTTCATATTTCCTTTTTCTGATTTTTTTGTTTTTGTTTTTGGCCAGCTAGTGTTGATTTTTACTTTCAATCTAAAGAAAATAGTCCTAAGGAAGCTAGATTGGCATTTGTATCGAGGAAAAAAAGAGTTCGTTTAAAATGTTTTATATGTTCCAAGAGTTATGGCTAAAAAATCGTATGCTGCTGCTGCTGGGGGGAAGAAACTCAGAACTGCCCACACGGGGGGTGACAGGTCCACATCAGGAAGCTCGTGAGTGGAGACGACACAGGCCTGGGTGAGGCTTTACGGACTCTTTTCCACCAAATGTGGCAGAGAACTGTCATCTAGTGAGTAACATAAGCCCACCATGAATGTTTTTCCCAAATTCTCACCCATACTCTATTTTACTTTAAAAACGCATAGGAAAGGTGGGAGAGAGGGTATGGAATGAGAAATCATCTACTAGGTGAGGGTTGCACAAAAAGCCTGGGCTTCACTGTGCAAGACAGCCATCTAACAACCTGTCCATGTACCCCACAAATCTATAAAAGTAACAAAACAAATAAAACATAGCAAAACCTCAGCTATTCAGAACCCTTAAAGCCTGACTCCGTGAAAAACTGAGTATTTCAAGACTTGTTCATTGGCGCATCAAGTGTTGTCCTGAGCATACCCTGGAATTGCTGTCTGTTGGAATGGGAGATGAAAAGCAGTTACCTAGTGAGGAGGAAGAAGGCTCTCTGTTAAGGGTTCTATGGAAAAGGTGAATGTGGAAATCAGAGTTAAGGAAAACTGTGGAAGTGATTAAGCTCATTTTTAAAAAAGCACATTTATAGACCTTCCTGCCTCCTGGGGGTCGGACACCTTTCTTTGATGCACAAGAACCGTAATCATGAACGTCATTGTGATATATCACAGAGATTTAAAATGCAGAGGAAGTCAGATGTTTAAAGTAAACTGGCACGCATCTAGAAAAAAACACTTTCTTTAAAAGTCCAAGACCACAGTTTGCTTTTCGGTCTCGCCGTTAGTCACGGAAAGGTGATCTCCTGGGCAAGAGGTCTAATGGCAAAGCTGCACCAGGGAGCATGAGGCAGAAGCAGACTTCCTGTCCAAGTTTCTCTTGTTTCTCGACTATCATCTTCTGGGGAACTCCTGACTGTGGAGGTAGCATCATAACACCACAGGCCAGGGGTACCCTCTGGAAAGCTGCTCTCATTCACCCCTCACTAATCATGCTTTCTCACCATTCCAAAATTTGAAGGCTTATTCCTAAGTAAAGTTCAACAGAGACCATGAGGATACCCTTTCAGACGCTTCCCTCTAAGCTCTCCATTGCATTTGGCTTCTAACAGAATTCCAAGCATTTGGAACCTCAAAAACTCTATCCTGAATATCCACAAGACTAAAAGTCACTTGCAGATTGTCTAGGTGACAAATCAATATTCCTTGAGATATCTTTAGTTAAACTTCTCCCATTCTGGGTAATACTCTGAATTACTCGCAGCTGGGGCAGGATGATGGGGTATATATATCTCTCCAAACTTGTACCCCGCTGGCTGTCAGGTGGGAGGCAGTACAGAAAAGCATCTACAGCAAAAGCACCCACATCTTTCGTGAGACAGTGACACCCCAGGGCTCTTTGGCTCTTGGAACTCCAAAGGATTGTCACTTCTGTCCTCCTCTACGCAGGACCCACTGTCCTTTCACCATCTTGGCTTCTGCTAAGAGCTCATTTCTACCACCTTTTCCCCTTGCCCTCATTCTTCCATCTTTTCTCTCTTTCTGGACTGGGCTGTTTCCTCCCTGCCAAATGCTGTAGTATATTTTGTTGTTCCTGGATACTGAATGATGCTTCTTCACTCACAAGGGTCGGGATTATGGGTTCTTTCAGGTACAGTGCTATTCAGTACTAGAATAGCACTGTACCTGAAATTCAGATAGAGAATTCTAGAGGGCAGGATTCTGATGCCCCACGTTTCACTGTTCACCAGAAACTCTGCCCAAGCCACTAATAAGGTAAGGATGATAAAGCAGTGGCTTCTGGGGGACAGAGGTGGGTTAGTCATGATTCAATCACCACAGAAATATAACTAGGAAATTGTATATTTACACATATTTACAGGAATTTGACCTCCTATAATTGTGGCAACTGTTTAAAGTCTTCCTAAGACGACATGTCATCCTTGCCTTCTCTTGGAGCTGGAGGTCTCCAGGGACGGCAGAAGCCAGGAGGATGGACATGCAGTGAGGAGCGACCAGCTAGGACGTGTCTTTGGAACAGTACCCATTCCCTTGAACTCTAAAATATCACCTTCCTTGTAGATTCACATACATGTGACCTAAGGAACAACAACTCCTTGTTTTCTGAAAGGCCTAGAGAGCACGTATTGGGTGCTTCTCTTCTTTCCCTTTGTGTTTGTCATTTTGGTGAATTACTGAAAGGTGGCATCTCCCAACTAAACAAACTTTTAACATATGATCATAGCTCTTGGTATTTGCCCAAAACAGCTGAAAACTTATGTCCATACAAAAACCCGAACGCAACTGTTTTTACCAGCTTTCTTCATAATTGCCAAAATGAGGAGATAACCAAGATGTCCTGAAGGCAACTGGATAATGTGGTACATTTAGACAATGTAATATTATTCAGTGCTAAAAAGAAGTTAGCATGAAAAGATGTGGCAGAACCTTAAATACATACTGCTAGGCAAAAGGAAACTATCTAAAAATTATTACAAACTGTATTTCTAACTATATGACATTTTGGAAAAGGTCCAATTCTGAAGACAGTGGGAAAGATCAGTGGTTCCAAGGCTTTGGGTGCGAGGGGAAGGGGAGAGGAAGGGAAGGATGAATAGGTGGACAGTACAGGGGAGTTTTAGAGCAACAGAACTGTTCTGTAATGGTGGATATGTCATTGTACATTTGTTAAAGTCCACAGAATGTACAACTCAAAGAGTAATGTAAACTACAGATTTTAGTTAATAATAAAGTAATCAGTATTAGCTCATAAAGTGGACCACACTAATGCAAGATATTAACAAAAGTAGAAGGTGGGGGGAGGGGGTGACTGGTTATATGGAAACTCTCCATATTCTCTCAATTTTTCCGTAAATCTAAACTTGTTAAAAAAAAGTTTTTTTTTTTTTAAAATAAAACTTTTAAAAAAGTAATCAACTATAACTACACACACAAAAAAAGGTAAGTTACTATCTAAGGGGACTAAGTTATTATCATTTTAATGTAACATCAATAAAAATACCATTATTTTACCATCCCAGAGTGAGACAAGTTATTACTGAGTTTATATGGAAGAATAGTCAGGAAAAGTCTCTCCTCCTTCAGACCCCCCTGCCCCTCCAAATAGGGGGAGAAGCTGGTTCTATCACATGAAAATGTTATAACTTAGGACAGTGGGGTAATGATGGATGAATACAGAGCTAAGGAACAGAAGAGAAAATCCTTAAGTAGACACAAGTACAAGAGGAAATTTAATACATGATAAAAGAGAAATTTTAAAGTGGTGAGGAAAAGATGGCCTTTTAATAAATAGCATTGAAATAAGATAGCTACATTGAAAATGGAAGATCTGATCACTCCTCACGTGTAAACCAGGGTCAATTATAAATGGATCAGATCTAAATGTAAAACATCAAATCATACAAGAATGGATTTATAATTCAGGAGAGAAAACTTTTGTAACTATACTCAAAATCTGGACACAGTGAGGTAAATCGAAGAAGTCAAAATCAAAAGACAAATGACAAAATCATAAAAAAAGCATCTGCAACTTATGTCATAGTGGCATATATATAAAATACATGCATCAAAATTTAAAGAGCTTCTCAACGGAAAAAAATGAGCGGTTAAATAAAAACTGGGCAAAAAACATTAACATCTGGTTCTCAGAAGCACCAGGAAAAATAAATGAGAAAGCCTAGAATCTGTTTAAGGAAGCCTGTGCTGCGCCCTGGCTCTCTTAGTCAGCAGCCACCGGTACAAGGCCCAGCCTCTCCAGCCCTGATGTCCACATCCTGAGGTTTGGTCTTGTTCTGTGTGTGCTCACTACTCAGTATACGGGACAGGGCAGCTCTAAAAATTGTTGCCTACCATAATAAGCCCTGATAACTGGCCCCAGGACTACTGCTGGGTGCTTGATTCATCCAGTTCCAAATTTAGAGGCGATTGGTTTTTTTCCTCCATTGATCTGATCTTGCCCATTTTATACCTTTCCAAAATTTCTTGAAATTCTATCAATCGATGGCAGCTTCCTTATTTTCCAGTATTCTGGGTACAGGTAAGGTAGGCAAAAATTCGCAGTATATGTCATTTTGATTATAGCTAATCCTTTTATAAATGCAACTCTTTCTTCCAGAGTATACTGGGGCTACGCCATTTATTTCTTTAGGGTTCCTTTTTACATAACTAAGTCTAAGAACCTAATAAAAGTTCAATCAAACCTGGCTCGGCGCCTGTGGCTCAACGGGCTAAGGCGCCAGCCATGTACACCTGAGCTGGCGGTTTCGAATCCAGCCCGGGCCCGCCAAACAACAATGATGGCTGCAGCCAAAAAATTGCTGGGCGTTGTGGCGGGCGCCTGTAGTCCCAGCTACTTGGGAGGCAGAGGCAGGAGACTCGCTTAAGGCCAGGAATAGGAGGTTGCTGTGAGCTGTGATGCCACGGCACTCTATCCAGAGTGACAGCTTGAGGCTGTCTCAAAAAAAAAAAAAAAAAGTTCAATCAAACCTAAGCAGGACAGACCATCTTGTGTTACCCAGTGGCCTCAAGTAATCTGGAGGGGTGTGTAGTAGTCAGTTCTTTGGGATCAGACTCAAATTATTTATTGATTTTCAGGAGAACAGGTGTAATATTTAGAATTCTTAGGTAAAAATTTCAATAGTAATAGCTACGTTTTATTTATTTTTCAGTCCTTGTAAGACATGGCTTCCCAAGACATTTAGTTAATGTAGACACTAACATTATACTCTGACAAACAGAAAGTCTGGAGCTGTCGGTCTGCTGTAGCATGCTGCTCCTTACTAATATCTCCCCTCTGATGCAGTGAGCTGCCCACATCCTCAAGCTTCCCTTTCCTCTATGTCTTCCTAGACTGACTTCCACTCAAATAATATATGTACTCGTAATTGCCAAGCCCAGGGGTCCTTTGGATTCCTTATTCTTCTAGCCTAGTGGTTCTCAACTAGGGGTGACTTTGCCCCCAAGGGGCAGTTGGCAATGACTGGAGACACTTTTTAGTTGTCACAACTGGAGCCTTGAATGATACTGGCCATTTACAGGGTGGTGGCCAGATGCTGCCAAGCATCCAACAATGCACAGGACAGACCCAACAACAAGGAAAGATCAGCACCGAGTATCAGTAGTGCCATGGTTGAGACACCCTGGAGTAGACCTCTCTGCTGCACCAACAGTTTTTCCCCCAATGTCTCTGGCATCTTTCCTTGGTTTTCTTTCTACTTAACTATTCTGGCTCTCTCCTAGCTCTGACTCACATCTCCCTCAGTTGCTGCCCTCCCCAACCTGTTACCCTCCACATTTATGCCCTGCCCTTTGGCTCTTTCTCTTCCTTGGAGACTTTTCCACTTACCAGTTGAAACCACTACCTCAACAAGGATGACTCACTCCCAGCCATCTCCAGTACTGACTATCAAATTTCCAAACTGTCATGTCCAACCATAAGCTGGATTTCTCTATTTAGATGTCATACCTTTACCCCAAACCCAGTACTGAACCCATTCAGCATGCCTTCCCCTCTGAAAAGCAGCTCTATCCTGAATTCCCTTTATCATTTGGTTAGCCTAAAACATTTCAGACATTTTGGATGGGTCTTCTCCACAGACAACCATATGCTGATCCACGGACAGTACATATTGAGCAAGCTGTCTGTGGATCAGCAGATCCAGTTATCAATATCCTCAGCTTAGGGACATCAGTAGGCCCACAGGCCCAGCACGGTATCCTGAATAGGTACTGAATACATCTTCACAAATGGCAAGAGAGATGAATAAGAAACTAAACAATGGGATGAAACTTAAAAACAAAGTGGGACAACAGAAGAGCCACACCATTCTGGCTCTGGGTGCATTTACCACTACAAGATGTGAGGAAAACAGAGGTGTTCAAAACATTTTTGTCAGCTGCCCAGATGTTCACTAAAAAATGGGAAATGGATGACCATTTGCAATGCTGGTACACACAGGGCTAGAAGGCCCTATGTCAGGGGTCTCAACTGCTTTCCATCAGGGATGATGCTTCAAGAGACTTGCTCACACAAGGGTGAAAGGGGTATGCTCTGTCTTTTGTCTGCAGAATGCAAGAAGACACAGGTGGCAATATGACCTTAAATCATCTCTCTCTCTTTTTTTTTTTTGGAGACACAGTTTTACTACGTTGCCCTCAGTAGAGTGCTCTGGCGTCATAGCTCATAACAACCTCAAGCTCTTTGGCTTAAGTAATTTTCTTGTCTCAGCCTCCCAAGTAGCTGAGTCTACAGGCACCCACCACAACACCTGGCTTTGTTGTTGTTGCAGTTGTCATTGTTTACCTGGCCTGGGCTGGGTTCAAACCTGCCGGCACCCTACCCATTGAGCTATGGGCACCGCCTGACCTTAGATCATCTCTAACGTTTAACGGAAAATATCTGCAGACTTTAGTACTGATCACAAAGTACATGAGGCATACCACCTAATCCCAGTGTCTCGGAGTCACAGTGCCAGGCAACCGGGTCTACCTGATGACATCTGCAAGTATTTTTGTGTGTGTGATCCAATTTGATTTTCACTAAAAACTCAAACAAAGGAGAGGAAGAAAAGATGATTTGTTTCAGAATCAAAGGAACAGACATTAGAGAAGTATTGTATAGTGATACTGAAGAATAAAGAAGCAGAGGATGTCTTTTATGTTTCCTCAAAAAGCCACTGTGATTTTGTAGTCGAGCACTTGTCTCACTTTCTCCCGAAGTGGCAGCACCAACATTCCTGCTCATCCCTGACTATCCCACATCACCCATTGGTTGCTAGGCGACCGTAACAGTGATCGGTGTGTGTCAGGTCTCCACCTTGCTTTCTGACCATCCATAATACACAACTCTCGTAACTGTTCTCACCGGGTTGGCCAATCACATCCATGCACTATCCTCTTAACCAAGGTTTCTCTTAAAGCTCACCTTCATGCCTGGTTGGTCCTGTGGTAAAATGTAAACACTATTTGTCATCATGTCCCAGTGATTTCCATACAGGCTGCCTATCAAACATAGGATGATTTCATGGTAGGATCAAAACAGATGGGAGGAAAATCTTATTAAAACAATAAATAGCTTTCCATAAAAAGAACCAGACAAAAGAGGAAACTGTCAGACAACATAACATTCTAAGTTTAAGTTCAAGCTAAACAGCTAATTTTAAATTACTTTGAGCATATACATCTGGCTGAACATATACACCTTAATGAATAATAAGAATAATTTTGAATACCACCGTTGTGGTGGGTGCCTGTAGTCCCAGCTACATGGGAGGCTGAGGCAATAATTTTGAAATTATTCTGTGAATACACAGAATAATGACCAATGATTTTTCTTTATATTTTGACCAATTTTTAAATTAACCACATCACAGGTTTAGAAAGGGCTATATATCTATGAATATGTCTTTAGTTCACATATTTTGTATCTATGTGTTATGCATGCAAAACAGATAAGGTGCTTTCTTAAATTCCAGAAGGCTTAATGAATACGAGTCACTAATGGTGATGCAGTTAACTAGTATTAAATACATTATACAGTTAATAAGGAAACGTCCATGTATACATGTATATTTGCTATCATCCTCAGAGCATAAATAAGATAAAAGCTAAGATTGTAAACGAGTTTTCTACAATTTTAAGTGGCAAGGCTAAAAAGTGGCAATACCAAATCAGGGCTTGGATCTCTGGACTCTATCTCAGGTTATTTCCTCTATAATATGCTGGCTGACAGGTAACATCATCATCTGAGGACTTTGGTTTGAAAATGATAGGATTAAAGCTACTAAATCCAAGAAATGTGTGGTAATGGTTTCAGGTCAAGGAGCAGGGTGGCTAGGAAATAGGAAGACAAACCTTCTTTACATTGTGTACAGCTGGGACCCAATGTTCTTCAAACTTTTTAAACAGGGGGCCAGTTCACTGTCTCTCAAACCATTTGAGGGCCAGACTATAGTTTAAAAAAAAACTATGAACAAATTCCTATGCACACTGCATATATCTTATTTTGAAGTAAAAAAACAAAACAAAACAGAGGCAGCGCCTGTGGCTCAAAGGAGTAGGGCGTCAGCCCCATATACCAGAGGTGGTGGGTTCAAACTCAGCTCTGGCCAAAAACTACATAAAACAAAAAAAAAAAAAAAAAAAAAGAAAAAAACCCAAACAAAGGGGTACAAATACAAATACAATATTTAAAATTGAAAAAAAAAAAAAAGGCTTCCCCTATCTGAAAAAAAAAAAAAATACCAAACTTCAGGGAAAAAAAGGCCCTATCAATTGCAAAATAAATAAAAAAAAAAGTAAATCTCCTAACTTCAAAAAAAAAGTAAATTTTAACTTGTTCTTACCTTGGTCCTCAGGCAGCACCAGGCTCTGCACAGGCAAGCTCGTGACTCATCCGATCACGAGTCTCCGTCTCACCCAAGACTGAGAGGAGGAGTCGAAAGACAGAGAGAAGGCGGGGAGTTGGAGAGTGTGGTACAAATTCCACACATGTGCACTGCAGCCTGGGACAAGTCAGCTGCTAAGCAGGACAGGCACCGGCGGCAAAAACACCCAGCGGGCCGGATAAATGTCCTTGGCAGGCCACTTGTGGACTGTAGGTCGTAGTTTGAGGACCCCTGGTGTACAATATACAGTAGGTAGGGCTACTTGAAAAGAGTTTGTTTTTTTAAGAGACAGAGTCTCACTTTGTCGCCCTCGGTAGACTGCCATGACATCACAGCTTACAGCAATCTCCCGCTCTTGGGCTTAGGCGATTCTCTTGCCTCAGCCTCCCAAGTAGCTGGGACCATAGGCGCCTGCCACAATGCTGGGCTATTTTTTGTGGCAGTTTGGCCAGGGCCAGGTTTGAACCTGCTACCATCAGTATACAGGGCTGGCACCCTACTCACTGAGCCACAGGCACAGCCCTTGAAAAGAGTTTTGAAAAGGGTTCTGATTCAAATTTTTTTTTTTTTTTGAGACAGAGCCTTAAGCTGTCACCCTGGGTAGAGTACTGTGACATCACAGCTCACAACAACCTCCAATTCCTGGGCTCAAGCGAGTCTCCTGCCTCCGCCTCCCAAGTAGCTGGGACTACAGGCGCCCGCCACAACGCCCGGCCATTTTTTGGTTGCAGCCATCATTGTTGTTTAGCGGGCCCTGGGGCTGGATTCGAACCCGCCAGCTCAGGTGTATGTGGCTGGCGCCTTAGCCCGTTGAGCCACAGGTGCCGAGCCCTGATTCAAATTTTTATTGGTCATTAACCATGGGCCATGCAGTGTCAGATAATAAGAATATGAAGAATAAAGGCAGGCACCTGCTCACAAGCAACTCATGATACAAAGAAGCAAATGGACACACATAAAGAATCCACAGGAAGATACAAAAAGGACCAAGCAAACAAGTGCTATGAAAATGCAAAAGAAAAAAGACTTATGTATGCTGAGCTAGAAAAAGTTTCACTTAATGGGGAGCATATGAGATAGAACTTGAAGGAGAAGCATAATTGATCTAAAAAGTATAAAAAAAATCTTGAAGTCTGAAAAGTAGTCTGAAAATGAATTGCAGTGAAATTAAGGGGAATACCATTCATTCATTCAATGTTTTCTAAACCACTATGGGCTAGGTGCTATATTAGTCTGACAGAAGAGACAAACATTAAATGGATAATTATGAAAAGCCTGGTAGGTAGGAAAAGTATGGTAATTACTAACTCATTTTCTCTTAGGAATAGAACAAAAACTTCTAACGCAGGTTGTCCAATAAAACAGAAAATTCATTAAAAATGATTTTAGCACAGATTTTATGATTCTCAGTGATATAGTAACTATAGCAACTATACACTGAAACATGACCCAGGATCTGTGAAAAATGTTTTTAGTAAGAACCTTAATCACTACACATAATGAAAGAGAGGAAATGAAAACCGATTTGTATTTAAAAGAGTAAAATTGAAAGCAAAAAATACATTCAGGCTAGCATTTTCTTCTTTTTAAAGATTTGATAAAAGTCCCCACAAAAAAGAAGCAATGTCTTCTATTTATGATGGGTACAGAAATAACAGTTAGTAAGATATTAGTTATATGCTATAAGAACCACATGACGTATACTAATGTGACTTTTTTTTTAAGATTAGGAAATCAGATCTTTTGTGGTACTAGTCATCTTCTGTAGGATTATTAATTTTAACGACTCTACAGACCCATGTGAACATGGTTCCCTCCAAAGCACTTGTACTTCAGAGTTATTCCCTCACTTCAATGAGGCTGACTCTCTTGGCTCCACAACTAACTATAGACAGAACTTCATTTCTCAAACCTTCAGAACCTTCAGAGTAGTTTAAGGGTAGTTTTGCTTAACTATAGAAAATAAACCTCAGTTCTGGAAACAGTAATAAATTATTTAAAGCTAAGTGTGGAGAATAAGATGGATAAATCAAATCAGGTAATACATTTCAATGAGGTCTTAGAAGGCAGAATTGGAAGATGGCTATTGGTGCACGCCCTAGTATAATCCCCTTTCCTTGAGTGTGAGCCAGAACATGAATATAATGGCATTATAATGGCATATGACTTACAATAACTGGCTTACCAAGCATCTGACTTTAAGTTAATCAAAAGGAAACAATCCTAGATAGGCCTGGGTCCTTTCTGAGGACATGGACTCTCCTGCTGATTGAAACCATGCGGCAGAGCACCCTAACTGACAGCCAACAAGAAAGCAGGAGCCTCAGTCCCACAGCCACAAGCAGCTAAATTCTGCCAAGGCTGGAAGAGGACCCCAACCTTCAGATGAGATAACATCTCTCTTGTCACCATGATTTCAGGCTGATTCAATACTGAGCAGAGGGCCATGCTAGCCCATGCTGAACCACAGAAACTGTAGGATAGTTTGTGTCATCTTATGACCCTCGATTTCTTCTAATTTATTAAATAGCAAGGAATAACACATACAAGGCCAAAACCAAAGAGCATCTATTAAGAAACAATATTTGTTTGTTAATGTGTCATGTAAACTAACTTTGCAGAAATTTTGAAGAGTGGCAAAAAGGTTTGAGTAATGGCAATGGACAGGATCTTTGGCCATAGCACTTAGTTTCAAAAGGTGATCATCTTGATCACTTCTCTGGATTTGCAGAGTTTTTAAATGCCTTTTATTATCATGTTAGAAGTCAAAATTCATCTAGTCATCTTCTGTAGGATGCTACTACCCATTTTGCTTATGACCCTTCTAATTTCTTTTCTGGGCATCTTAATTAAAATCCAATTCTTAGAACCTAGTATGTCTGCAACTTTGTTGATGGAACATTAGATTTGCTAGGCATTATCACTTTGAGAGAGGATACCCGAGAAGGGTGAGGTCTAGGAGAACAGGTCTTCTCAAGGAGACCAGAAGGATACACTTGCAGGGGTCTCTCCAGGGTGACTCAGCTCTTGGGAATTTGTAAACTTAACTTCCTAGAACTTGGAAATTTCCAAGTTCTGTGAAATCCTGTAGTTCTGTAGGGGCTGGAATAGCATCTCCTGCTTGATTCAAACTGGCCAATGAAAAGGGTACTTTTTGACTGTCGATAAAAAGGAAAAGACCAAGCCAGTCAGAGAGTGCAGCCATATGCCATAAGCTCCTGGCTGGTGAATAAGGTCCTTCCTCTTATAAACGTGGTATCTGGGTGCTCTGTCTCTCCGGTGGGCCTCATCTTCCTGCAACAACTTCACTTGGACAAGAAACCATGGTGGTCTCTAGAATCCTGCCTTACTACTCTAAAGTAGTTAAATATATCAAATGAAAGGAGACGAGCACTCATAAATCAGTTGTTCACAAAATTCTGAATTTACTTTCAAGGATGATATTATCTACCAGAGCATACAATCTCCAGGACAATCGAGAATATTTAGAAATATATGAGGCTTCCCACCCCCTTGGCTTTCTCTAGGACTTTGCGTTTAATATGTGAGGGCCAGATTACGTGTCCTATAATGCACAGGACCATCTTGCAAAACAAAGAATTATCTTGATCAAAATGATAGTCGTGCTCTTTATGTTAGACTATACTCATTTTAAAATATCTTATTCTAGAAAGTCTGATGGGATAAGCATTTAGAAAAGCACTCACTCATTCCAATCAATTCAAATTATAAAATTCACTGAATATCAAATATAAAATCCACTGACCCATGACTAATAAGGAGTCAGGAAACCTAGAAGACATCAAGAGAATGGTAATTCAGCCTTTATAGCAGGTAAAAAAGGCAAAGTCTGGCCACCTGCTACAGTTGTGAACGCCCCTATCCTCCCACTGTGGTAAATCAGTTCCAGGCCCTGACTTCCATCTATACCAATGTCAAGGACCAATCCCTGTCTCCCTACTACCCAAACCCAAACTCAGGAATCATCTTTGAGGCCTCTCATGTTCAATTATGCACAAAGTCTAGGCCGTGTCTTTGCTGTTACCACTTCAATCCTAGCCTTCATCAGCCTCCTTGTTAACAAACCAGTTCTAAGCACCTCCACAAGTCAGGTACCTGGCCAGGTACCAGAGTGGGCTGAACAAATCAGGTATGAATTTGGCCTCAGCGACTAGAGGGGAAACCAGATAATTACAAAAGCAACCACAATGAAGGGGAAAGAACCTGGGGATGTAGGAATGCAGAGCTTTACAAGAAAAAAGCCAATGGACTAAGGAAGTGATAGTCCTTATTCCTTAGCCAAAGGAGTAAGCTGAGAATTGAAATACAAAATTAAGGCCTTTCCTGTGTGAAAATCTATGCAGAATAGTCAGAAAAGCATTACAACTGCAATTTAGTATGTGTACAATAAGTTTGGTAAATGTCTTTCATTCAAATGTAAATTCCATGAGAGCTTACACCCATCTTTATTACTCTATTCCTGCACCCAGCACAATATTTGCTGAGTAATGGATCTAACGCCTCAATTCTACAGTCTTTCTTTCTCACCGAGGGGAGAGGAGGACGGCGTCACCTCGTAAGATCTTATAATGACTAAAAATGACAACATTCGCAAAGCATCAGCACTATCTGCCACAAGCCAGCTGCTTAACAACGGCCAATTCTCTCCTCTGCCCCTTCCGACTCTCATGGAGCAGAAATGACATTCCCCCCTCACTCATGTGTGTGAACACTCAGAAATTTTTTAATTTCCCATATTATGGGCACATAATAGTTGTATATTTTTATAGGATACAGGCATGCAATGGGTATTAACCAAGTCAGGGTAAATAGGGTATCTATCGCCTCAGGCCATTTATCATTTCTTTGTGTTAAGAACATCCAATTCTTTTATTTAGTCATTGTAAAGTATGCTATAACTTATTGTTGATTGTAGTCACTTTGTTGTGCTATCAAATACTGTTCATTCTACCTAAATATTATTTTTATACCCTTTAATCACCACCCCCCTCTATCCACTTCCTCCAACCCCCTTCCCAGCCTCTGGTAACTATCATTCTACTCCATCTCCACGAGATTTTTAATAGCTAGCTCCCACATGAGAACTCATGAGATTTGTCTTTCTGTGCTTGGCTTATTTCACTTAACATTATGTTCTCCAGCTCCATCCTTGTTGCAAATGGCAGGATTTTGTTCTTTTTATGGCCAAATAATACTCCATTGTGTATGTGTACCATATTTTCTTTATCTATTCATTGGCTAATGAATACTTAGGTTGATTCCATTAGGTTGATTGTGACGAGAGCTACAATAAACACGGGAGTACATACATCTTCTCCAAACTCTGATTTCCCTTCTTATGGACATGTAGCTACCAGCAGGATAGCAGGGATACATGCCAGTTCTGCATTTAGTTTTTTGAGGACTCTCCATACTATTTCTCCGCAGTGGGTGCACTGACTTACATTCCCACCCACAGTGCAGGAGGGTTCCCCATTCTCCACATCCTCGCCAGCACTCATTATTGCCTGTCTTTTTTATAAAAGTTATTTTAACTGGAGAGAGATGATATCTTAGTGTGGGTTGGATGTACATTTCTCTGATGAGGGCCTAACATTTTGAGAGACCGCCAAAGTGACAGAATCTGAGGGGGACCAGGGGATGGCTCAAGGACCCGCTGATGGAGTCTGAGACCACCACAGTCCTATGGTCACGGTACGGATCTGCAGGTTGAGCTGCTTCTGTGAAGCATCATCATCTTATACTTATTACTATAGATATTTCACGTGTTTACAATGAACTATTTCAGTACCATTACCTAACAATTATAATATTCAGAATTAAGCTTCCTTAAAGCAGGGAAGAGAAGTGTCATTTGTTGAGTCTCTATCACTGTCTGGTGGCAAGTGCCCTGTATAAACTGGTTGCAAATCCCTCAACAAAACTTACAGTGCAACTTCACATCCTATTTTCATATATAAGGAAACAAACAAGCCTGGCAAGGTTTAATGATTAAAAAAGAGTTTTTTGTTTTGTTTTGTTTTTTTGAGACAGAGTATTACTGTGTCGCCCTGGGTAGAATGCTGTAGTGTCCTATCTCACAGCAACATCAAACTCTTGGGCTCAAGTGATGCTTCCTACCTCAGCTTCCCAAGTAGCTGGGACTACAGGCACCCACCATAATGCTTGGCTATTTTTAGTAGAGATGGGGGTCTCACTCTTGCTCAAGCTGGTCTTGAACTCTTGAGCTCAAGTGATCCACCTGCCTCAGCCCCCCAGAGCGCTAGGATTATAGGCATGAGCCACTGCACCTAGCCAATGATTCAAAAATTGTAAGTGACTGGATTGAAATCTGGATTTTGGTCTCAACTCCAAACTCATGCTCTTTCCACCACTTCAACTGCCTTTCAAATTGAGAGACGGTGTTCAGGGTATGTTCCCTACAGATAGTTTCCACACTCCTCCCACTCCCCACCAACGTAACCTGGATATAACAACTTTCCCCCTGACTACTGTAACTTCTCCATGCTTCCTAACCAGAGTGTGTGCATGTACTATTATTCCCCCAAAGATCCACTCTCCATTCAGCAGCCTGAGCTACCTTTAAAGGCAAATAACAGATAATGTCGCTCCACTTCGAGCCTCTGGAACACTCCAACATTCCACTCCCTCTCCAACTGAGGGCCCTCCCCACAGTGTTTCCTGCATGGCAGGCTCTTTTTTCCACAGAGGTGAGGCCTTCTTGTCAATCCTTTCAGCATAAAGTCTACCTCTTAAGGGATCCTCAGGTAGCAGAGGGACCCTACTACCTCTCTGACCCCTGCAGTCACTCCAACATATCACCCCACTAGCTGTTTATATCCCTTACCTGATACTCATATGCTTACTTACATATTGTCTACCTATCCTGTCCTGTTGTACCTAAAATGAAAGCTCTATGAGAACAGGTTCTTAGACTTTCATTCCCATAGTAGAAGGTGCTGGACACAGAGAAGACCTAAAGTATCTGCTGACTATGGAATGGGTCATGCTGCTCACTTCATCCTCTCAGCAAGCATGTAGTGAAAATATACAGGGTCTTGAGCTTCGCACAGCATTACTGGTCCATGAATACATCAAGGACTGGGTCCTACTTAATTCTCACTTCACAGCATCTCACACAGAACTTGTATCCAGGGCTTGTTAAATTCTTGAAGAAGCAAGAATTTTTCTTGGGTGTTTTATCGCCCTGTGACCTCTCTGCTCAGCACTTCATCAGCATTCAGGAAATCCATGTTGAATATTATGCTGTACTAAAGACGATGACTTGCTCCCTGATCTGCATGAGCTTATAGTTGGTTGTGGGGGAAGGTGCTATGAAGGTGGACAACTGGGGAATAAGTGCAAGTACATGACACTGGCGCACAAACCTAACAGGCATTTCAAAGCAAGGGTACTATCACTACTAGGGTACCAGACAAAGCTGTATGCTTTCAATTGGGCCTATAAGGAAACAGAATTAGGACTCTTACAGGGTGTGGGGAAGTAGGTGAAGATGGACATCACAAGCAAAGGCATTGGAGTGGGGTTGGCAAGGCTGATCCAGGGGTGCGGTAGAAATAGCCCTGTCTGGAACACAGGAACTATTTAGAAGCACTAACATGGAGTGGTCCTACTCGATTTATCACTAGCAACCCTCATACCTAATTTGAGGTTTCACTCTCCACTTTTAATTCTTTCATCATTCTCTACCAGGTGAACTTAAGACACTGAAGCTGGAGTTGTGCAGACTAATTTTTATGAGCTGATGAGTCAAGTTACCATGCTTGGCACCTCATACTCAAAGGTGCTATGCAGGCTCGGCGCCTGTAGCTCAAGTGGCTAAGGCGCCAGCTGCATATACCAGACTGGCGGGTTCAAATCCAGCCCGGACCCGCCAAACAATAATGACAACTACAACCAAAAAATAGCCGGGCACAGTGGCGGGTGCCAGTAGTCCCAGCTACTTGGGAGACTGAGGCAAGAGAATTGCTTGAGCCCAAGAGTTGGAGGTTGTTGTGAGCTGTGATGCCATGGCACTCTACCCAGAGCTTGAGGCTCTGTCTCAAAAAAAAAAAAAAATAAGGTGCTGTGCAGATGAGGAGTTCAGGGAGGCTAAGAAACTTGTCCAAGGCAAAAAACTTGTTCAATGGTAGATCTGACCATCTCATCCAGCACCATCTGACAATACTAAAGTTCATACTGTTCTCCTCTATGAGATCAAACAAAATAATAAGGTGTGTCCAGTGCTGGTGCATGTATAGCACTCTGTGGATGTAGCAAAGAGACCAGCAGAGGCTGGAGGAGCCTCTCAGAGAGGCTTCTGAGAGAAGACCTGAGCATGACCCTTAAATGAGCAGCAACTGAAGAGCCAAAGATAAAGGATAGAGGGTCAGGAGAGGAATTGCAAGGGCTCCTGGCTAGGGTCTGAATGCCAAATGGAGGAATGTGGACTTTAGCCTATAGGATGTGGGGGATATCTGAATGTGGAACAATGAGGAAAGTCTATTTCAGAAAGATGAACGGGTGTGAGGAGTCAGGATGAGTGGCCTAGGAAAAGTAACACCCACGTGATGGGATGGAAGATAGAAAACCATTTCAGAACCAGGTGGTAAGTTTCTGACTTCATATTTGAAAAGAAAAGTTTGAGACATTTCCAGGACAAATAGGCTAGAGGCTTTGATAGCAATTTCCAAAGTATCCATGTGCCCACCTCAAGAACAGAAATGATCTTTTCCTACTATAATTATTTCTGTGGCTGGCTTCTCACAGAGGCTATGAGCATCTCAAAGGTACTATTTAAATCTTCTTTCCGTTTCATCCTGAGTGGCCAGCATCCACAGGAGGACCTTTAAAGATGAAACAGTGAACAGAGGACGCCCAGGCATTAAGCCTGGTGACAAGAGACTAGGCGCATGCTACAAGGACAAAGCAAGATGCTAGGAGAGAATTTCCATCCAGATAAGAGGAGCTTTGTTTGGGAATGTTCTGACTTTGAGATAAGCCCAAAACAAAAAACCCCACAAAGCCAAGGCAGCTGCGTCCTAGTAGATGTCACTTGTATTGGGATTTATATCTTTCCCTGTTATGGTAGGGCCGAGAGAGTGAACTCTACATAGTTTTAAGCTGTTATTTAAGTTATGGCTATTTGAAATTCTTCAATGATAGGAGAATGCTCAATGGTTTTTTTCCTCACTTGTATACAACAATCAAAGTAAAACATGATGCAATTTCTTTTGACTTAACCAGTCTTCACAGAAAATGGGCACACAGAATATGGGCTCAGAATGGCATCTGGCATTTCAAAACTGTCTAATGAATGTGAATTGTTCCTATTAATCTTTAAATATTTTGGCATATAGATAAAGTTCTTAGTTATTCCAGCATAAAATTAGAAGCTATAAATCTATGATAGTAAATTTCAAATTCTTAAATTCAAATAGCTGTGATTTGTTTAAGTTAGCATCCAGGCAACACATGTATTAAAGCAGATATTCATGTATTACAAAACAATAAATATCAAGTGCACAAATGAACAGTGAATTCTTTTTTACTTAACTGTAAGAATCAATTGTGCCCTAACTTTAGAATGGATTTTTCTAAAGGTATCTGGACCTGTATTTCCCTTGAGCCTCATAGAATCACTCAGATTTTTCCCAAACACCCCATATGCTTTCCCACTTTTACGGCTTTTGTCCTCACTAGTCCCCCTGCTCTGATTGCCCTCTCATTCACCTGGTTTTCCCTCAGGCATGCTCCTAGGCCAGCTTGAAATACCACTTGCCTACTTAGCTTCAGCTGATTGCACGCCCACTTGTCTCTACCCCAACTAGGCAATGTATTTCTAAGAGTGCTTCACTGTGGTTCTTACACAGGGGAACTAGTGTACAATGTCACACAGAGCAGGGCTCATGCTTCTTGGCGCTGAGTTCCCAGGGCCAAGCACACACTGTCACTGAACTCAAATACAAAAACTTTGCCTTTAGAAAAGAATTAGTTACAGGGTTACTTTAATCTCAAGCTCCCTTAATGCCCTTAAAGCTTGATCAATAGTTCTGATGTAATTTTTCAGAAGTACTTTTACCTTTTCACTTCACGCTGAGGGAAAACAATCCCCAAATAAACATTAAATTCAACTTTTCCCATCCAGTAGAAAGACCCTCAGGATTGCAACATCAGATCTTCCTAAACCTCCAACTTGCTCGCTTGCCCTTTGGGTTTTGGACTTGTCAGCCTCCACATGAACCAATTCCCTAAAATAAATCTCTCTCTTTCCAAAAGGACGTAGTGGCTCCTTGTTTGAAAGTTTGTTCATGAGTGCTGTTCCTTTCTTAAAGAAACAATTCTACTGTGTGATATTTTAATTAGTTGCTATTGACATTAAGTATGTTACTGAATCATGAAGAGATGCCTAATGGTTGAGTTCAGACTACAAGTCAGGAACTAAAGTTCTAGTTACAGCTCTATTTTTCAAAGGGCGTAGCAATTTATCTTTTTATAAAAATAGACAAAAATGCCACCAGGTAGGTGGTTTCTTATAGGGGTGATGAAAATATTCTAAATTTAGGTTATGGTGACAGTTGTATAATTCTGTGATTATATTAAACCATTAAATTGTAGACTTTAAATAGGTGAATTTAGTGGTATGTGAATTATATCTTAAAGATGTTTAAAAAAAGAACACATAAGAGATTTTATTGCTGAAGTTTCAATTACTTAAACTAATTTTAAAAATATTAAGGTTTCACTTTTCTTCTGTATTTACCCCATATGACAATTTACTTATCCCTATTATTGAGAAAAGAAGCAAATGCAATCTTTATACAGCCTTATACACATTAAGACTAATAATAGATGATCATATACTCCACAAAAGGATTAGTCACAGGGCTCCTTTAAATAAGGCCCATATAACACAAACACACTAAAAACAAATGATAATTCACAAATCGCTTTTTGGAAACCCTCCCAAAGTGCGTGTTAACCCATTTTTAACATTTCTCTGATGATGAATACAATGACTATTTACCTTGTGACAAGGAACCAAGCAATTTTACTGAAGTCGGGAGAAGGTCTCATATACGTCTTAATATGTGGCATGGCATGGCTGCGGCCAGAAGTCTCAGCTGACCATTTGCTAGTGACAGGGATAGAAAAGACAAGTTCTAATTACAAAATATAAATTAGTCATAACCCTAGTATTTGGGAACTGCATGAAAAGCAAAATCCTAAAAACTAAAAAACAACAATGGGTACACAATTCTGTGACCTGTGATATTTTATTAAACTCTGTACAGGAATTCGTGCTCATTTTAGAAAGCAAATGAATAGAAAATTTCTCACTATCCACAACAGCACTACAACTTTTGGTACATAGTCTTTTCATCTTTCTTGCCATTAACAGACACACGTATATGTTATTTCTTTTGTACTTTCAACAGCATGTGTGCACATGTCTCCTAGCTGAATTATGAGCTTCTTAAAGGTAGGAATCATGTTCCCATGGCACATTATGAGTACAGACTCAGTGAAAGCTGGTTGAATGCTACAAAATGGGCAAGCAGTATATGAAAAAAATGAATGCTGAAAAAGCAAGGGCTTAAGCCAGAAATTATCTAAGCTTGGTTTCCAAGTTTCCAACACTGTAGGACTAAGGCTCAGTGGGAACCTATATCACGAAGCAACAATCCTCACTCAGGAATCTAAGAGGATGGGCCCTCAAGGTAACAGATCATCTAACAGTAGTATTGTGTTTAGGTAGGTCCATCATTGTCTTCATGCAAAATAATTTAATAATCTAATACCAAAAGGAATTCAACATAGAAAAAGTCCTTCTATAAGGAAAAAACCTCAAAAAAGCATTTGAGAGACTCCAGGATGACACTAAATTACATTTGAAAGCCATAATTCAATGTCATCCTGCCTTCATTTCTGACTAACCAATATAATAAACACTTGCTGAAACAAATATGAAACAGAGACTGACTCAGAACATGCTAAATAATATCCTAGATCCTGAGGAACAGTAAGACGGACTCTGCCCTCACAAGCATCCTATGATGGTACAGACAGAATAATGATATTTTATATTTTAGAAAAATGAACTAAAATGCTACTTATGTAAGTTCTAAACTACCCAACCTGATCTTTTATTTATCTTTTTCTTTGCACGCCAATATTTAAATAGAAACTTCACAGAGATAAATTTTATTCTTTGGTATTAAAAACCTATTCCAAAAAATTGCAAAATCTTGTTTTAAATTATTTCTATCACTAACATATGTAGATGAAAAAATATAGCTATATTACATAAAGTTCTTTTTAAAAAAAAAAACAGACTGACATAAATAACATTCTAATTTCTAAAGAAGCAACAGCAGCATTCTAAACCAACTACTTACTGAAAATAGGAATGCAGCCAATTCTGTTTTTCAGCTGTCTGGATGCCATAGGGAAGAGAGCCCCCGGCTTTTAAAAGAAAAATAAAACAAATGAAAATTACGAAATATAATTTGAGGCTCTTTCTTTAAGAAGAAATCCATAATAAACAGTGAAAAGGTAAAAGAAAAACAAACTACTTCCATTATTTTACCTTATGAAATAGTTCTTTGAAAGAAAGTATACTTGCATGAAATAGTAAATGTTTATACTATCTGAAAAGAAAAAGGCTTTTAATCTAACAAGTAATCAAATCAATTGCTGGTGGTAATCCAACACCTATAACAGCACAGATCTGAAGTGTTAGAAAAGACCATGGAAAGAATCCTACCATCCCTGTGCAGGTAAGATACAGTTGGACAGCCTCTTTGATTTTGCTAAAGACCATGATTACTTGGGGAAGAAGAGTAGCATGAGAACTCAGTTCTCTTGACTTCTTTACCTTCACACACTGCTATTTCCAAATACACTCTGTACTAACTGAACCAAGTCTTCCAAACAAAATGGAATGATCAAAAACCAAATTAAAATGTTCAATGAACAGTTCAGTTTTAAAAAATTCCAAAAGCTTTATTCTTGCAAAGAGTAAGTACAGTTCCAAATGGAAAGACAATTAGAAGCCAAATTTTTGCTTATCTCTGAAAAGCAAGACAATTCCATTGTGGATTCATCTGTGACTTTCCAAACACATGTTGCAACTTCTCCATAGTAATCTATATCCAAAGAGGGTTTTAAATATCTTGGACACATCAAAAAAGGCATGTCCTATCTTCTACTGCAAATAACTAAAAACATTCAGTTTTAATACCAGTTATAAAATAGCTTTGTTAAAAATATCATGTTGTTGACTCAGCGCCGGTAGCACAGTGGTTATGGCACCAGCCACGTGCATCAAGGGTGGCAGGTTTGGTTAGCCTGGGCCAGCTAAACAACAATGACAACTGCAACAAAAAAAAAATAGCTGGGGGTTGTGGCGGGCACTTATAGTCCCAGCTACTTGGGAGGCTGAGGCAACAGAATCCCTTAAAACCAAGAGTTTGAAGTTGCTGTGAGCTGTGATGCCACCGCACTCTACCGAGGATGACATAGTGAAACTCTGTTTCAAAAAACAAACAACAGGGAGTCAAGACACAAGGTCGAGGAACGCACATCAACCCTATTGGAGCGACCTGCAACCCCAAGGATACAAATAAAAGGTATAGAGCACATCACCAGGCGGACGGGAGTCCCCTCCCCCAAGAGAACATCTCGCAGTATACGCCATACCTCCATGCAAACAAGCGAGCAGAGTCCGGCTGTCCTCCCACTCTATCCCACGGGAAAGACCCTCTAAAAACCGGACCTCCTTCCCCTGTGCCGCGGCACCCTCCTGCCAGGCATAAAGCGGTATAAAACTGTATATATTCTCCACCTGCAAGTTGGAACTCCTGGCACTCCTCTCCACTCTCCTCTGAGGTCTGGAGGTCTGTCCCCCACGGAGTCCAGATTCTTGAACACTTTCTTGAGGGGAGTGGACAGGGCGTGGGTTGCCGCGGGTCTGTGCTGTTCTCCCTCTCACCCTGAGGTCTGGAGGTCTGTCCCCCATGGAGTCCAGATTCTTGAACACTTTCTCAAGGGGTGTGGACAGGGCGTGGGGTGCCGCTGGTCTGTGCCCCTCTCCTGGCTTGGAAGCGGTGAGAGAGTGAGCCAAAAAGCGGCTGGCCGGCTGGCTTTGCTAAATTTCGGCCAGACCTGGCCCTCAGGGGATGACAGCAGAGACAAAGGGCTGAAGCTCAACAGATTAAGTCAGGACTATTAGCAGCCCAGTGTCTCCTCCACAGGGCAGAAATTCTGCAAACTTGTTCTGTTCTATCAGCTTTTTCATCTACTTTACATCAATCAGGGACAGGGCTGGAACTGAGTGAATCGCCCCAGCC
>CAUYON010021411.1:0-14486 GCA_963573935.1 Arctocebus calabarensis
TATATAGTGATCAAGAAAATGCCATGAAGGCTATCTGTAACAGTACGATGAAAACATTTCTGAATGTATATGAATCATGCCCTATGATTGCACCAATGTACAGAATTATGATTCAATAAAATTATTAAAAAAAATAATAATAATAATGACAATCATCATTATTACCCTTTGGATTTGCAGACTAATTTACTGCTTGGAGAACACTTTTCTGTGAATCATCCCACTTACTGCTCATAACAAATCAGTTTCAAAGAGGTAGAGAGATGAAGTGACCCATCCCCCCAAAGTCTCCCAGTCCCATAGGGGCAGAGTGGAGATTTGAACCCCTGGGACCCCAAGTGCTCACCTTCACCACCTTCAGCACCCTGACTTCTTGGTCCAGAATCAGCTCATCATGGAAACACCGATCCCTCAAAAACTGCTCTATTCTCTGCCCGGCGTCCTTCACTTCATCCTTCCAGTCCCCCTGGGGCTGAAGGCTGTGCCTCACAAAAGCATCTAGCCTGTCCCCAGGGGTGTCATACAGATCCTGGGAGGCTGCCATCTTTGCAGGACCTGGATGGACTCCTCTTCGCCTCTGCCCAGCCTCCTAAGGGGCACCTTCCAGCCTTTCTCCAGGAGGCTAAAGGTCTGCAGAGGGGGCAGAGGGCAGCGTGGAGTACAGAGGAGCTTTTATCCTCCTCTCCTTGAGGTGCAGAGAGGACTGGAGAGGGGCACTCCAGGAAGCCGCTGGATCAAGTTCTCGGAGCTGCCTTTTGAGCTCAGAAGCCAGCCTCCTGCTGGTGGGAAATGGAAACCGAAACTAAGCTTTTATTTATTTATTTTATCAGAAACTGCAACTTTGCTGAACTTTGAAAGAGGAATGTTTTCCTTCTGTTTAAGGCTGCCAGGAAAATTGGCTGGGAGATGGGGCCCTTGGGCATCCCCATAAATTCTCAGCCTGAGTTTCCCTGAGTGGCTTGGAGCTGGCCTCTGCTTTCCCCACTTTTTTTGCTGCATGGGAAACAGACCCTGACTCCCACCCTACAGGAACTGGGTAGTGCCTGCCACTGGGGTCAGGGGATGTTGACTGCCTGGGGTGAGGAGGTGGAAAGCTTGGGCTGAGCCTACGGGGGGCCTGGGTCCTGGGATTGACTATTTTCTAAGAGCAAGGACACACTCTATTTTTACTTTTTATTTATTTATTTTGTGAGACAGAGTCTCACTATGTCACCCTTGGTAGAGTGCTGTGACATCATAGTTCACAGCAACCTCAAACTCTTGGGCTCAAGCAATTCTCTTGCCTCAGTCTCCCAAGTAGATGGGACTACAGGCACCCACCACAACGCCCAGCTATTTTTTGGTTGTAGTTGCCGTTGTTGTTTGGTAGGCCCAGGATGGATTTAAACTCGCCAGGTCTGGTGTATGTGGCTGATGCCCTAGCTTCTTGAGCCACAGGTGCCAAGCCCTAAGAACACACTCTATCCCTGCCTTCCTTCCTTCCTCCTTTTCTCTCTTCCTTCCATCCCTTCTTCCCCTTATCTTCTAATACTGGTTGATTTGTCCCTTATATCTAGGTGAGCCTCCCCTCCAATAATCCATAAGAAGAAGGGAATCTTTAAAAAGTTGTCTTCCCAACAAAAAAATCCCTTTCAACAACAACCAAAAAGTCATGGACCAGACAGTAGATAGTTTTACATCTGAATTTTACCAATATTACAAGAAGAGCTTATATCTATATTGCAGAAATTATTCTTTAACATTGAGAGAGAAAGACTGCTCCCCAATTCATTCTACAAAGCCAATATCATCTTGATACCAAAGCCAGGAAAGGACACAACTAAAAAACGAAACTTTAGATCAATATTCTTTGGGTTTTTTTTTTGTTTTTTTTTGTTTTTTTTGGAGATAGAGCCTCAAACTCTCACCCTGGATAGAGTGCTGTGGCATCATGGCTCACAGCAACCTCTAATTCCTGGGCTCAAGCAAGTCTCTTGCCTCCGTCTCCCAAGTAGCTGGGACTGTAGGCGCCCACCAGAACGCCTGGCCATTTTTTTTTGCAGCCATCATTGTTGTTTGGTGAGCCCGGGCTGGATTCAAACCCGCCAGCTCAGGTGTACATGGCTGGCACCTTAGCCCATTGAGCCAGAGGCGCCAAGTCAGATCAATATTCTTTATGAATATAGATGCAAAAATTCTTAACAAAATCTTAGCAAACTGTATCCAGCTGCATATCAAAAAAAAAAAAGTTCTTCATGACCAAGTGGGCTTCATCCCAGAGATTCAAGGATGGTTCAACATACACAAATCTATAGATGCAAAAAAAGCATTTGACAAAATTCAGCACCCTTTTATGATAAGAACACTTAACAAAATAGGCATGGATGGGACTTACCTCAAAATTATAAAGGCCATGTGCAACAAAGCCAAGGTCATATTGAACGGGGGAAACTTGAAAGTGTTCCCACTTAGAACTGGAACTGGACAAGGCTGCCCACCATCTCAACTTCTTCTGGGAAGTCCTAGCCAGAGTAAGTAGGCAAGAGAAGGAAATCAAGGGTATCCAAATGGGGAAAGAAGAGGTCAAATTATTGCTCTTTGTTGATGATGTGATCTCTATATAGAAAATCCCAAAGATTCACCAAAGAGACTCCTGGAATTGATAAATAAATTTAGTAAAGTCTCAAGCTACAAAATAAATGCATACAAATCAGTAGCTTTCATATATGCCAATAACAGTCAAGCTGGGAATCAAATAAAATATGTAATACCTTTTTCAGTAGCAGCAAAGAAAATAAAATACCTAGGAATATACTTAACAAAGGAGGTGAAAAACCTCTATGGGGAGAATTAGGAAACACTCAGGAAAGAAATTGCAGAGGATGTAAACAAATGGAAAAATACACCATGATCATGGATCAGCAGAATCAGTATTGTCAAAGTGGCTCTTCTATACTAAGTGATTTACAGATTCAATGCAATTCCTATTAAAATATCAATGGCGTTTTTTACAGCTTTAGAAAAAATAGTTCTATGATTTGTATGAAACCAGAAAAGACTCCCAAAAGCCACGGCAACCTTATGTAATAAGAACCAAGCGAGATGATTCACTTTATCAGATTTCAAGCTATATTACAAGGCTTATAGTAACCAGAACAGAATGGTATTGGCACAAAAACAGAGACATAGACCTATGGGTCATCACAGAGAACCCAGACATGAAATCATTCTCATCTTCCTATCTGTTTTTTTACAAAACAGATAAAAACATACAGTGGGGAAAAGAATCCATGTTCAATAAATGGGTCCTGAGAAAACTGGACAGCCACATGTAAAAGACTGAAACAGGATCTGCACCTCTCACCACTCACCATGTATAACTTTGACTCAATCTGTACAAAAACAAAATATGTAAACAAAACTTGTACCCTATAATATTCTTAAATAAAATAAATAAACAAATTAATACAATTTGTCTTCTGGTTCCATAGCACAGTGGTTACAGGAGCCAGTCACATACACTGAGGCTAGCGGGTTAGAGCACGGCCTGGGTCAGCTAAACAACGACAACTGCAATAAAAAATAGCTGGGTATAGCTGGCACCTGTAGTCTCAGAAACTTGGGAGGCTGAGGCAAGAGAATAGCATGAGCCCAAGTTTGAGGTTGTGGTGAGCTGTGATGCCAGGGCACTCTAGGCACGCTACTGAGGGTGACAAAGTGAGACTGTCTCAAAAAAAAAGAAAAGTTGTCTTCGAAAAGGGCTGTTCTCTGAAGAACTGCATTTTGAATAGCAAAGATTGGTTTGGAGAAGATACACTGGCCTTAAAAGATATCAATGCAAATTTTGGAGGTTTAAGGAGTCAATCCTATGAAATCGGGAAGACGAGAGACAGAGAAATTGAATTCAGGTTCAGTAATTATTCCTGGAAACGTGATGTGACACTTGCATGGATGGATGGTGTTGTACACAACTGTTTCAACAGTAATTCTGAAAAGGAATCCCACATTGACACTGAGAAGGTCATAATCATTCACCTCCAGGATGTATTTAAATAATGCCCCAGAGGCACATGTGTGCGTCATTTGTAGTTTGTCAAGAATATCAAGACTCTCATTGTGCTTGATGGAAGAAAAGATGCCAGGCCCTGGAAAAATGGCTTAGAAGCTTCAAAAATTGCCTTGAATATGCGAAACACATTGCTGTTACAGATGCCTGTGAAAGAAAAAATTTGAAAACTGAAAGTGGAAAGGAACAATATTTATGTACCACTTATGTACCACATATACATGCTTAACTAGGAAATATTTGTTATAAGTCTATTGGAAAAATTGATTTACACTCAGGATCATCTTGCATTAGGATATTTGTGTTATATGTGTATATGCTCATATTTTTAAAATGTGACTTCCTGTACATACTCTTTTGTCACTATGACATTTTTGCCAATTTTCCTCTCTTCCGCCAGGTGGTGGTCTATACCCACTTAAAACAAACATCATTTCTAGTTCCTAGAATCCTGGTATGGAACAGACAGAGGTGATTTGTTTGTAGAAGGTAGACTAGATAGAAGATGGTTTACCAGAGCTCTTTGACATTATGGTAATCATGTTGACTGCAATGGCTGTTACTTGTCAAGCACCTTGCATGTGCCAGGCTTTTTTCATGGCTTAGCTCCTGTAATCCCCAACCCCGGCCCTGTGATATAGATTACCATCACCCTACATCACCTCGGAGAGATGATGTGACCCACCTAGTCATACAATTTAGAAGTGAACAAGCTGTGATTTGAACCCAAGTTATTAGATTCTAAATGCCAGAGGCTCATCCCACTACACTGTCCCACTGCCCAAGGCTCCTACTATGTGCTGGGCAATGGGCAAGGCTTGGAGAATACAAAGATAAATAAGACCAATCTACCGTATGAGAAGTTTATTATGAGTCCTCTCCACTGGGAACCTTCAGGGTGAGATCCACGTGGCCCCAGGGAATAGCACAGAGTTTGGCACACAGTGAGCTCTCAACTAAGATTGGCTGAATAGATGAATGGACTACGCCAGATTGCTCAGGAAGCAAAGCACTTCAGTCTTCTATTTTTTAGTCCATAGAAGAGACAGATGGCAGAGGACAGAGGATTTCCTGGAGAGCTTCTACTTGCCCTATTAAGGCATCCAAAGGGTACATATCTTTTGGTCTGGTAGCTCAACTACACTGGACCATCCCAAAGGTCCTTTCTGGCTTTGAAATGCAGATATTTTGAGGATGGTGGTTTAGGAGTATCCTTCCCAGGGGTGCTTGAGTCTTCATTTACTCAGTGTTTATTAACATTTTTGGAGTCTTGTACACACTAGCAAATATAATAAATGTTATGGGCTCTTTATGCCTGTATTTTGGATACGGTTTTAAGGGGTTCCTGGACTCCAGGAGTTAGCAGCCTCTCAGCTCTCAGGTCACGCTTGGACTGAGATGAGGGTAGTTCGCACCTCCCCAATAAGCCTTCCCATCCCTTGGATAAGCTGTGTACAGGTTTATCCAAGGGAAGTCTGAGTAATCCTGAATTGACTTTCGTTAGTAACCACATTGTTTTTTTGTTTTAGAGACAGAGTCTCACTTTATAGGCCTTGGTAGAGTGCCATAGCATCACAGCTCATAGCAACCTCCAACTCCTGGGCTTAGGCAATTCTCCTGGTCAGCCTCCCGAGTAGCTGGGACTACAGGCACCTGCCACAAGGCCCAACTATTTTTTTGTTGCAGTTTGGCCGGGGCCAGGCTTGAACCTGCCACCCTCAATATATGGGGTTGGTGTCCTACCCACTGAGGCACAGGCATTGCCCAGTAACCACATTTTTTAATGTTTATATTTCCAACATGTATCCCCTAGAAAGTGTAAAAATCATCTGTGCTCAGTGTTGTAAATTCAAAGCTGTCCTCATTTCAACCCATCAACAAAATGCCAGAAAGATTTTCCTGTTCTTTTCATTAATGGCCAAAATAAGATTTTGCCATTCATTGCAATCAATGTATGGAGCACACTGGGAACATGTGACTATAGGTCACAGACTGATATTGGGGTTTGGAAACGTCTGTGGAGAAGGTATAGTGAGGGGGCAGCATAAACTTGGCTGGCTGTAAGGGCCAATACAGGTTTTGTGGGGCTTCTAAAATTTTCTAGACCCCTTTAAAGAAAAGTGACATAAAACTGTGAATACAAATTTCAGTTCCAAAGTGAATATTTATTTTTAAGAGGGAAGAAGAAACCATGAAAAACTATAAATATACAAAACTGTGAATTATCATTAACATCATAGAATTCAGAAAATAACATTTTTATTAATGACATACCTTTGTAATGCCTTCTAAATATATTACTTTAAAATTATTTTGTAAACTGACAAAATTTTATATAGTTATTGTATACAACATGATGTTTTGAAATATGTACACATTGAGGAATGGCAAAGTCAAGCTAATTAACATACACATTACCACATATATATATTTTTTTATTATTAAATCTTAGCTGTGTACATTAATGCAATCATGGGTTACAATGTACTGGTTTCATATACAATCTGAAATATCTTCATCAAACAGGTTAATATAGCTTTCATGGCATTTTCTTAGTTGTTGTGTTAAGACATTTATATTCTACATTTAGTAAGTTTTAGTAAGGGTACAGGGTGCACCTGTACCCTTCTAAGATGCACCGTAGGTGTGATCCTACCAATTACTCTCCCTTCCCCTCCCTTGCCCCTTTCCCCATATTCTTGTACTATAATTGGATTATAGCCTTCATATGAAAGCTATAAATTAGTTTCTTTTTTTTTTTTGCAGTTTTTGGCCGGGGCTGGGTTTGAACCCACCACGTCTGGCATATGGGGCTGGTGCACTACTCCACTGAGCCACAGGCACCACCCCATATAAATTAGTTTCATAGTTGGGCTGAGTACATTGGATACTTTCTCTTCCATTTTTGAGATACTTTGCTAAGAAGAATATGTTCCAGCTCCATTCATGTAAACACAAAAGAGGTAACTTAGACCACTTCTAAGTGAAGTATCACAAGAATAGAAAAACAAACATCACATGTGCTCAGTACTGAATTGGAACTAGTCTATCAACACTATGTGCACATATGAAAGTAAAACTCAATGGAAATCAAGTAGGTGGGAGCGGCAGAGGGGTTGGGGAAATTCTCAATTCATACAATGCACACTTTCTGGGTGAAGGGCACACTTACGACTTTGATTTATGATGTACAAAAGCAAATTATATAACCATAACACATGTACCCCTGTAATATTCTGAAATTTTAAAAAACCCAAAGTAACATAATATCTTACACCCTGTACACTTTAAAAAATGATAGAAAGAAGAGGATTGTTTCAGAATTAGGTAGCTTTAGAAATTACCTATTGGTGGAAACAGCCATGTGGAAGACTGGAGTAGATGGAGCCATTGATATTTTGAAATGATATTTATTGAGCTTTGGCCTTGCGCTAGAAATCTGAAGACACAAAGGAAAGCTCCCATCCTTGCCTTCGAGGAGTTTATCCACTAGGTAGAGAGCTGGGCAGGTAAACAATTACATTATTATATGATAAATTCAAAAACCAAAGTGTGGGCCTGGTGAAACAATGCCAAGCAGAAGAGAGCTGAGCATCAATTATATTCAGTTGAATAATACGTAGTTGCCAAGGTTTGAGTAATTTTTGCTTGCAGACATGATAACTTCTTATGGTTTGACATACTAGTTTGGAATATGTAGGGCATAGCGTAAATAGGGAAAATGTCCAATGCTGAGGTAGGAGAGATAAATAGGGCAATTTCAAATTTAAAACAAAAACCAAGGCTCTGTAAATGTCAAACTATAAGATTCCCTTTTTGCAATGGAGAAGACATTAAGTCTTTTAAACAGAGGAGTAGGACTAGGAAACTTAATTTTTAAAACACCACCCTTAATTATGGCTCATTTAAAGAAGAGTCTTTGCCTTTAAGAGACACATTCTGAAATATGTGTGGATGAAATGAAACAATGTCTATAATCAGCTTCAAAATAAAACAGAAGATAAGTGAGGTTGGTAGAAGTAGAGATGAAACAAGATTGGCCATGAGTTGATAACTGTTGAAGCTTAGGCAATGAGTACGGGATTGATTATACAATATAGATCTGTCTTCTTTTGTATATGTTTTTAATTTGCCATAAAAAAAACAAACACACACAAAACATAAAAGGAGGTAAAGATAGGAAGAAAGGAGCAACCTTTGCTGCAGACTAGATCAATTTTGTGTGTATTGGGGTTGTATTAGTTTCCTAGGGCTGCCATAATAAATAACCACAAACTTGGTGGCTTAAAACAAGACAAATATATTCTGTCCCAATTCTAGAGGCAAAAGTCCAAAACCAAAGTGCCTGTGGGGCCTCACTCACTCTGAAGGCTCTGGGGCATAATCCGCCCTTGCTTCTTCCAGCTTCTGGTGGCTTCTGGTTTTCCTTACCTTGTAGATACATCACTCCAACCTCCACCTCTACCTTTGAGTTATCGTCTCTTCTGTGTTTCTATGTCCTCCTCTTATAAGGATTCCAGTCATTGGACTTAGGACCCATCCTCAATCAAGTATAATATCATCTCAAGCTCCTTAACTATTGCATGTGTGGAAACTCTGAAGTTCCAGGTGGACATGAATTGTGGGAATGGTACAGACACTCTTCAACTCACTACAGAGGAATAGATTGGGAATGAAAACTGAAACTGGAAATGGAGAAAATGAAAAAATACCCATAAAGTAATGAGGCTAAAAAATGAGGCAAGTCAAAATGAAGGTGTTGCCTGTGGGGATTCAGCTGGGTTTTACACGCAGTTATAGACAACACGTTATTTGAGGAGTACGTTAATTACTGAGGTATGTCCAGGAAGCAGGAGGAGATCCAAGTGAACCCCAAAGCCAGTTGGTTGTGAAAGCTGGTTAGAGAAGGTTTTTAAAGGATCATCAAGTGTTGACAGACAAAAGAGAAGGGGGAGACATATTCGCTCTTGAGAACAATTAGAATCAAGGCACAGAAATGAAAATCAGTGAAATGGAATGTGGAAAAAACAATAAACAATTTTCCATTTGGGGGGTGTAACATGTAAGGCAAAAAGAAGTGAAACCAGAGACTAGAGTGGTAGGCAGGAGCTAAATCAAGGAGAGCTACGACAGCCATGTTAATGAATTAGAACATACCTGCTAATCATGTGGAAATATTTAAGGGTTTAAGCAGGGAGATGGTAATGGCCACATTCTTCTCTAAGACATATCTATCTGGCAAGCAGCATTAAAGGTGGGTTGGAGGCAGGGAGGTTGATCTGGATGTATTGGTGGTCCAGGCAAGCTATGATCAGGGCATAAGTGAAGGTGACAATCATGATTTAGAGAGAAGAGTATGGAATTAAGAACGAAAAGCAACAGGATGTAGTGACTCAGGGGATGTCATGGATCAGGATAAGGCAAGAATCATGGCTGTCAATGAGAATGGACGATGGGTGATGGTGATGCCATTTGTTAATATAGAGAATACAGGAACATATTTTTGGTGCTGATAATAATGAGTTTATTTTATAATATTTTGAACTTTAGGTACATGCTAGGGGAAAAGCCAGCAGATAGTTGTATATCCACAAGTTTGACACCTGAAGGAAGGATCAAGGTTAGAGATGCAGATATATAAGGCATCAGGATATGAGAAGGGGTCAAAAGTATGGGAATATCTAACATTTCCAAGGTAGAAATTCCAGAATGAAAAGAGAAATGGGCTAAAAATGGAACACTTAGATAAGGAAAGAGAAGATCATGAAAAGAAGATGACCAGGGCAACCAAGAGTGAAGCCAAAAGAAAAAAGAATTAGAGGGAATAATTATTACTAACATGCCGTAGAAGTCTAATAAGATAAAAATTGAAAAGCCTCCAAATAACTTGACAATTTACAAGTCATTGATAACCATGGTGAAAGCCATGTCTGAGGAGGCTGTTGGGGAGGAAAGCCCAATTTTGACTGGCTGAGAAAGTAGAAACAGTAAGTGTATATTTGTTGTCTAAAATACTTGAATGGGGTCAGCACCTGTGGCTCAAAAGAGTAGGGCGCTGGCCCCATATACTGGAGGTGGCGGGTTCAAACCCAGCCCTGCCCAAAAACTGTGGAAAAAAAAAAAATTGAATGGGAAGGGAAAGCTCAAGATAGCATGATAGCTAGAGGTACAAGAATGGGATTTTTAGGATGAGGAGTACTTTGACATATTTAAGGATTATTGGAAAGAGCTAATAGAGTAGAAGAATGTGAAGACATAGAAGAAAGGAGAGAAATAATGATAATTCAAAGGCTTGGAGAATAGGAAGAGGAATGGGATAAAGAAGATTCTATAAATATTTAGGAGGTCAAGTTGTAAATTTCTTGTAAATTGGTATAATGTGGGTAATAAAGAATCAGCAAACTATTGAAACTAATAATACCATTCATTATATGTTGCCCAATATGAGATTAAGCTATAAAAATCAATAGCATTTCTCAATGCTAGCAATAGCCAAGGCTAAAATATAACAGAAAACAAAATGCCATTTACAGTAGCAACAAAAGTCATGAGGAAGCTAGGAATTAATTCATTTAAGAATATATAAGAACTCCATGGGAAAAAATTTAAATTTCTAATAAAAGGCATTGAGAGGCCAGGTCCAGTGGCTCACACCTCTAATCCTAGCACTCTGGGAGGCCAAAAATGGGTGGATAGCTTTAGCCCATGAGTTCAAGACCAGCCTGACCGAAAGCAAGACCTGGTCTCCACTAAAAATAGAAAAACTGAAGCAAGAGGATCACTTGAGCCCAAAAGTTGGAGGTTGCTGTGAGCTACGATGCCACAGCACTCTACCCAGGACAACAGCTTGAGACTCTGTCTCAAAAAAAAAAAAAAAAGTCATTGAGGATCATCTGAATGATGGAACAAATTCCTTGCTTTCAGACACATGGCCAATAACCATGAAACAATGCTCAACATCACTACTCAGCAGAGAAATATAAATTAAAACCACAATGAGATTCCCCCTTATCCCTGCCAGAACAACCATTATTAAAAAATGAAAAAACAATGGATGTTGGCACGGATATGCCAAAAAAAAAAAAAAAAAGACATTAGGAACCAAGAAGGGGGTGGGGTGGCAGGGGCTGAGGGATAAAATTTACCTATTGGATACAATGAAAACTACTCAAGGGAAAAGCACACTAAAAGCCCTGACTTCAGCACTTACTCATGTAACAAAAACACTTGTATCCCCCAATATTTTGAAATTAAAAAAAATACTACAAAGTTATAAGAGTGAAAACTGTGAGGTTTTATTACAAGGACAATACAAATGGAGCAAAGGACAGAATAGAAAGCTTTAGAGACAGGCCCATGAATATATGGAAACTTAACATTTGATAGAGACATATATAAAGACTTAATATACTGATATTTTAAGCACATTCATTTAAAAAATAAAGATATAAATGATGAACAAAAAAAAAAGACAATATACAATGAGGATGGCACCACAAATAAACAGGAAAAGAAAGGTATGTAATATATGATGTTGGAAAAAATAGCCCACTAATAAAGAAAAATAAAGCTTTACAAATACACATACAAATATTGAAAAATAAATATGAAATGGTAAACTATAACCTTAATGGATAAAAGCATAAGAGGTCATCTTTGTGAATTAGGAGTGGAAAACTTCTTAAACAAAACTTCAAAAGCACAATCTAGAAGGCAAAATAATTTGATTAATTTGATCAGGTAAGAGACCAGAATATGCCACCCCAAAATATGCCTCTTTAGCATAAGGATTATTTTGAGCTAAAGGCAATTGAGAAGAAGCAGATAGAAGAAATGCTCTCTACCCTTACCCATTTGCCTAAAAGCGGGACATAAATTTACAAAGACAAAAGTGTTTACTTCCCCTCTCTACTAGAGAGGAGAAAGGTTGATCACTGAAGACAGCCCCTTATTAGCCCAGAGAATCCACCAGAGGAATCTACACAACAAATTTTTCCAGTCAGCTTTTAATCTGCCATTTATTTGATCTCCCACTCTTAGAGACTAAAAGTTCTTTAAATCTGCCATTTATTTGATCTTGCCACTCTCAGAGACTAAAAGTTCTTTTCCTTTGTCTTGTCATTGCTCTAAAAATTTACTTTTCTTTGTTGAAGATGCTATACAAGGTAGAATTCAAAGCCACCTCTTTGAAAATTACTCATTTCCTGTGTATTTCCCATGTATATGTGAAATATACATGTTAATAAACTTATGTTTATTGTTCTCTTGTTAATCAGTCTTTTGTTACAGGGGTCTATTGCAGCTAAGAACTACGGAGATTAGAGAGAAAATTATTCTGCTCACATCAAGATTAAGGCTATCTGTGAAATGAAAAACACCATGAATAACATCAATGAACAGATGACAGAATGGAAGACGATCTGTACAATGTCTAAAACCAACAAGAAATAAATATCCAATATTTTCAAGGATCTACTAAAAATGAATTAGAAAAAAGGCAGCAAGCTCAATCAATAAGCAGGCCAATGGTGTGTAGGCAATTCATAGAAATTGAAAGCCAAAGGGTCAATGAGTAATATAAAGAAATGTATAAATCATTAGTAATCAGAGGAATACAAATCAACACAACAGTGCTCTGCATTCACAATTAATAGCAGGCAATGATAAGAAAGTTGAAAAATAGCAAGGTAAAACAGGATAAAGAGACACAGCAATTCATATGGACTGCTGCTGGGAGTGACCTGCTAAACCCATTCTCTCTGCCACTCAGTAGAATTTTGCCAAATTATATAACTTAGTCAACTTATATAAGACTACTCAACATTTATAACATGCACACTGCTTGATCTTTATCTTCCTCTTTAGGAATAATCCTGTGGGCAGGTAAAAAACTTAACACATGCTAAAAGTTGTTGCTTAAGAATAGTTAACATGTATAGCAAAAAATTGGCAAAAACTTCAATGGCCATCAGGAAGCATCTGCTAATTATAAAGTACTCTTAAGGAAAAGTTTTATTTGGCTTCAACACAAAACACAACTTAGGAGATAAAAAATCAACTTGACCATGTCCGATTCCCACAGTTTAGTGATAGTATAGTTCTCTATAGCAGCAGTTGGCAAATATTGTCTGTAAAGTAGCAGAAAACAAATATTTTAGGCTGCATGATGCATATGGTCTCCATCACGACTACTCAGTTCTGCCATTGTAACATGAAAGTAACTATAGACAATATGCAAATAAACAAGTGTAGATGTGTTCCAAGAAAACTTTATTTACAAAAATGGGCAGCAGGCTGGATTTGGCATACAGCTATAATTTACAAACCTCTGTGCAATATAATGAGGACTTTTTATAAAATCATGGCTCTGAAATTAGCGAGGTGCTTTGGGGCAACTTGCTTCTTTTATCCTATTTCATCTTGTTGTTATGGAAATTAAATACTATATGTGAATACAGGCCAATTGCTAACTGATATCAAAATATAGTCTGCTTTTAACATTTCCTAATGTTTCTCTTTTGTTACATTTATTTTACTCCACTCTCATGATCTGCCTCTGAAAGTGGGTGTGTGATTTCTTTTTATTTGTCTGGAAAGCCTATTAAACATTGAGTAATCATTCCATCCAGTGCTGGTCTTTGGTAACAGTCTTATAACTAGGAGCTATATCAAGGTCTATTTAAAAGTCTTCTTCTTTGGATTATTCTTGGAGTATTCTGATTTTTATACTTCGTAGAGTTTCTTTTATATAGTGGCAGTTTTATGGGTGTATGACCAGTGCAGTTACACAGGTCCCTGTGTTTAGAAAGACCCCCATACTTGGTTTAATGTTCTGTTGTTGCTAATTGAAATTCTTAATTTTTAAACAAAGGATACTCCATGTCACAATTTAGCCAGTCCTGCTCTTATTTACCAAAATGAAAAATTAATTTTTTGGCTCGGTGCCTGTGGCTCAACAGGCTAAGGTGCCAGCCACGTACACCTGAGCTGGCGGGTTCGAATCCAGCCCGGGCCGCCAAACAACAATGACGGCTGCAACCAAAAAATGGCCGGGCGTTGTGGCGGGCGCCTGTAGTCCCAGCTACTTGGGAGGTGGAGGCAAGAGACTCGCTTGAGCCCAGAAATTGGAGGTTGCTTTGAGCTGTGATGCCACAGCACTCTATCCAGGGTGACAGCTTGAGGCTCTGTCTAAAAAAAAAAAAAAAAAAAAAGTATAAAATTCAAAGGAGTAAATTCAACCAAGGAGGTGAAATATTTTACACTGGAAACTACAAAACACAGCTGAAAGTGATTAGGAAAGACCTAAATAAATGGGAGACATCCACTTCATGGATTGGAAGACTCAATATTGTTACGATGGCAATAATGCCCAAAGTGATTTATAGATTTAACACAATCTCTGTCAGAAAACCACTAGAACGCCTATCCTCAAATTCATATA
>CAUYON010021412.1:0-31017 GCA_963573935.1 Arctocebus calabarensis
TGCAGGCAATCTCTGATGCCCACTATGTCTTTGACATGGGAGCTGAGGTTTCAGCATGTACCTGCTTGATATTGGTGGTGGCTTTCTGGGATCTGAGGATGTGAAGCTTAGATTTGAAGAGATCACTGGTGTAATCAACCCCGCATTGGACAAATACTTTCCATCAGACTCTGGAGTGAGAATCATAGCTGAGCCAGGCAGATATTATGTTGCATCAGCTTTCACATCAGTTAATATCATTGCCAAAAAAATTGTATTAAAGGAACAGATAGGCTCTGATGATGAAAATGAGTCCAGTGAACAAACTTTTATGTATTACATCAATGATGGAGTGTATGGATTGTTTAATTGCAGCCTTTATGATCATGCTCATGTAAAGTCTCTTCTGCAAAGGAGACCTAAACCAGATGAGAAATATTATTCATCCAGCATAAGGGGACTAACATGAGATGGCCTGGCCTTGACCGGATAGTTGAGCGCTGTGACCTGCCAGAAATGCATGTGAGCGACTTGATGTTCTTTGAAAATATGGGTGCTTATACTGTAGCTGCTGCTTTTATTTTCAGTGGATTCCAGAGGCCGACAATCTACGATGTCATGTCAGGACCGATGTGGCAACTCGTACAGCAAATCCAGAATTATTTGTTGTGCCAGTGTTATTTTCAGCCATTTTGATAGGTGTCAAGTGGTATCTCATGTTTATAATGTACATTACTCTAATGGCTAATGATGTGAACATCTTTTCATGTGCTAATTTGCCTCCTTGATGAAATGCCTGGTTTAACTGGAGTACTTTTTTTTCTTTTTTTGAGGCAGAGTCTCACTATGTTGCCCTCAGTAGAGTGCTGTGGTATCATACAGCGCACAGCAACCTCAAACTCTTGGGCTTAAGCTATTCTCTTGCCTCAGTCTCCCAAGTAGCCGGGACTACGGGCACCTGCCACAATGTCTAGCTATTTTTTTGTTATTGTTGTCATTGTTGTGTGGTAGACCTGGGCTGGGTTCAAACCCACTAGTTTTACTGTATATGGCTGGTGCCGTAACCACCATGCTATGGATGCCAAGCCTGGAGTACTTGTTTTTAAAACTCTTAAAACTAAACCAGAAACCTTATATTGTAGATTATGCTATCTTGGTCAGTTGCGTGGTCTGCAAACATTTTCTTCCAGTTTGCAGTTTGTCTTTTCCTCTTTTTCACGGGTCTTTCACCAAGTAACTGTTCTAAAATTCTGATGAAATTCAGTTTGTCAGTTTTTTTCTTTTATGGATTGTGCTCTTCACTTGGCTGTAGAACCTGATTATTTTTCCTGTGTTTTTTTTCCTAAAATTTTTATAGTTTTGTGTTTTACATTTGGTCTTTCATCCATTTTGAGTTAAATTTTATATAAACTATGAGGTTTAGGTCAAGGTTCATTGGTTTCTCTATACATGTAGATGTTCACTTGCCCCAGGCCATTAATTGAAATGGCTATTCTTCCTCTATTAAATTCGTTTTGCCCTTTTGTAGAAAATAATTTGAGTATATTTGCGTGGGTCTATTTGTGGTTCTTTGGCATGCTGTATTAATCTTGAATGAATCAACAAAGTTGGCTTTTGTTTAAGTTTTCCTATAGTAGAAAGGCAACATGTATGCAGAAAAAGTGTTGGAATTGTTTCTTACTCGTTTGGTATAATGTCTAGTTCAATTCCCTTGTTCATTTATCTTGCCTATAGATAGCAAATTGAGGAGATCTTACATATAGTTTCTTTTTGTTAGCCTTTCTCATAAAGATTTGGTTGGATTAGATATTAAAATAAGACATACCAACAAAATATTTGAATGTACCACTTAGCATGTTTATATTGAAGGAAAATCAAACTATACTGGGAATTGAGCTGTGGCTATGGGACTGGTCTTGTGTTTGATTTTTTTTAATCTTGGTTCAAAGAGGTAGCTGTTAATATTGTCATGTTGCTTTTCCTTGAAACAGCTCTTCACTAGTCAGATAGAATAGCACACACCTATGGCTTTCTTGTTTCCTTACTGTCTCTTTATTCTTAGCCTCCTCTGTTTCTTTTCTCCCTGCCCTTTTAATGTTAGCATACCTGAAATTTTAGTTTTGGGACCTATTCTCTTTCCTTTGTACTTCCTTCCTTGGCCATTTCAACCAACATAGAGTTTTAAATACCATGTATGTACTGAGACTTTCCTAATTTTTTTTTTTAAAATTTTATGTATCCTTTATTGACTTCTCATGATGATAGTCAAAGATTTAGCTGTTTCATACCTTAGCCTCCTCTTACCCCACAATACACACACACATCTTGTACCTGCACCTCTCAACACCATATTGTTATAATTTTAAGTAGTTCAGTATTCAATGTTCCTTTATTTATGACATCATTATGACTATGTAAGTGCTATTTACAGTTGTTTCCTTGAGCCACATAAAATAACTGTTTTAATACTTAAAATGGTTAAATACTAGCACTGTCATATGATTCAATAATCTTATGATATACATTATAGTTATTTTTCTCTCATACAAGCTTTTGTTTAATTGTCTTTTTGTCATCTTCAAGTAATTATTTTTTTTTTTTTGTAGAGATGGAGTCTCACTTTATCGCCCTCGGTAGAGTGCTGTGGCGTCATACAGCTCACAGCAACCTCCCACTCCTGGGCTTAGGCGATTCTCTTGCCTCAGCCTCCCAAGTAGCTGGGACTACAGGCGCCTGCTACAACGCCCGGCTATTTTTTTGTTTTGCAGTTCAGCCGGGCTGGGCCTGAACCTGCCACCCTTGGTGTATGGGGCTGGCGCCCTACTTGCTGAGCCACAGGCGCCGCCCTTCAAGTTTTTTTTATGGCTAGTCATTGATTCAATTTATTATCTTCTCTTGCTTGTATAAATGTCCATTCAATATCTTTAAATACATTTATTATTCTGTATGTGTCATCTGCTTAAGTAAATTCTTTTTTTTTTTTTTTTAAGACAAAATCTCACTTTGTCACCCTCAGTAGAGTGCTGTGGCGTCATAGCTCACTGGGCCCAAGTGTTTCTCCTGTCCCAGACTCCTAAGTAGCTAGGACTACAGGCACCTGCCACAACACTCAGCTATTTTTTTTTTAGGGACGGGGTCTTGTACTTGCTCAGGCTGGTCTTGAACTTGTGAGCTCAGGCAATCTACCTGTCTCATCCTACCAGAGTGTTAGGATTACAGGCGTGAGCCACAGTGCCAGCATGCTTCAATAAACTCTTCTCAGAGACCTTGGATCTGCCCCATGGGAGGTTGGCCTCCATACCAGTTGTCCAATTGTTGATCTCATGTCACTTGGAGATTCCCTTGGCCTCTCTCTTATGTTGACTCTTCTGTGTTTCCTATATTCTTGTCTTCTTTTTCTCAATTTATTCACTCGTTGTGGTGGAAGACATCATACTTCAATAGCATCCTCGGTGTGGTGGAACATGCCTGTCATTACAGCTCTTCAGGAGTCTGAGGCAAGAGGACCACTTGAACCCAGGAGCCTGAGATTGCCACGAGCTATGATGAAGCTGTAGCCCTCTACCCAGAGCCCCAGGGCAACAGAGTGAGACTGTCATTGTCTTTTGTCCCCGATACTAGTCAGCAGCCTTCTACTTTGTCTTTCTGCTTTCATTTTTGCTTCTCTACAACCCCCTCTAGCAGCAAGAAGGTCATTCCTTTTTCTTTTTTGGTTGTTTTTAGGAAGTCTTTTCAAAATTAAGGATCAGTTCATGTCATTCCGATGCTTAACACTATTGGCTCATTTCTGTTAGACTAAAGTCCAAATACTTTACTATTGTTTCTAATTTGGCGGCTTCTGATAGATACTGCTTTGTTTTGGGGGGGGGGGCATGGTCTCATACTATGGTTGGAGTTAGAGTTCAGTGGTGTCATCCTAGCTCATTGCAGCCACAAACTCCTGTGCTCAACAGATCCACCAAACCTCAGCTTCCCTAGTACCTGGAACTATCGACTTTCCTAAGTTTTGTCTCCAACTTAGGCTGATACCAGCAGTGCACAAGAGATCCAGTTTTTCTGCTTCTCTGCCAGCATTTGGTGTTTCCACTACTTTTTGTTTTAGCAATTTTATAGAATGTGTGTATATATAAAGAAGTATATGTCTCTGTGTGTGTACACACACATACACTTATACATAGTTGACCATCTTGCTATACTGACCACCTCCTTAAGTTGACCTAATTTTCATAGATGGGAAATGCACCACCTGTATATATCAGTATGGTAGCCTAGTTCCTTATGTTGACCACCTCTGTACGTTGACCAGTTTGTTATAGCCCCTTGCATGGTCAACTTACATAGATTCTGCTCTATAATAATTGTCTACTCAACGCTTCTCTACTTAGATGCCTAACAGATATTCTAGATTTCTGGATAATGTCTCCACCCGAGATCTGCTCTCATTTTGTTTAATAACAATTCCATTGGGCAAAAGCTTGTAATTACCTTTAGCTCTTCTCTTTCTCTTATGCTATCTCATATAATTTATTTTTATTAAATCATAGCTGTGTACATTAATGCAATCAGGGTGCATTGTGCTGGTTTAATATACAATTTGAAATGTTAACTGGTTAACATAGTCTTCATGGCATTTTCTTATTTATTGTTAAGACATTTATATTCTACATCTAGTAAATTTCACATGTACCTTTGTAAGATGCACCGTAGGTATGATCCCACCAATTACTCTCCCTCCACCCATTCTCCCCTCTCTCCCCCCACCCCTCCCCTCCCTCTTCCCTTTCCCCTTCTTCTTGAGCTATAATTGGGTTATAGCTTTCATAAGAAAGCTATAAATTGGTTTCATAGTAAGACTGAGTACATTGGATGCTTTTTCTTCCATTCTTGAGATACTTTGCTAAGAAGAATATGTTCCAGCTCCATCCATGTAAACATGGAAGAGGGAACATCTCCATCTTTCTTTAAGGCTGCATAATATTTCATGGTGTACATATACCACAATTTATTGATCCATTCATGGGTCAATGGGCATGTAGGCTTCTTCCATGACTTAACAATTATGAATTGGGCTGCAATAAACATTCTGGTACAAATATCTTTGTTATAATGTGATTTTTGGTCCTCCGTATATGTACCTAGTAGAGAAATTGTAGGATCAAATGGCATATCTATTTTTAGATCTCTAAGTGTTCTCCAAACATCTTTCCAAAAAGAATGTATTAGTTTGCATTTCCACCAGCAACATAGAAGTGTTCCCTTTTATCCACATCCATAGCCGCATCTCTGGTTTTGGATTTTGTTATGTGGGCTATTTTTACTGGAGTTAGGTGATATGTCAAAGTAGTTTTGATTTGCATTTCTCTGATGATTAAGGATAATGACCATTTTCTCATGTGTCTGTAGGCCATGCACCTATCTTCTTTAGAGAAGTTTCTCTTCAAGTCCTTTGCCCATCCTGAGATGGGATCACTTGTTCTTTTGTTGCTAATACATTTGAGTTCTCTTTGGATTCTGGTTATTAAACCTTTGTTGGAGGGATAACCTGCAAATATTTTCTCCCATTCTGAGGGCTGTCTCCTTGCTATACTTACTATGTTCTTGGCTGTGTGGAAGCTTTTTAGTCTGATCAGGTCCAACAGTGTATTTTTGATAGAGCCTCTGCACTCTGCCACCATCCAGCAGGAGAAGCTGAGGCCTGACAACCTCGGGGTTGATAGAAGCTGGGGTGATTCACTCAGTTCAAGCCCTGCCCCTGATTGATGTTGCTGACAGTTATATTTGCACATAATTTGTGATTCTGTCCTGGCTATATTCCCCTGTAGACCAGGTACCGTTTGAGTTCACAGAAACTACAACTCAGCCCCAGTCTGTGCCACTGCCCAGAGCTGATGTTTCTGTTTCCCCTGCAGTCTGTGTTGGGGTGATGCAGTTAGAGCTTACACTCAGCTTTCGGTTTCCTGCCTGCCTTTGTCTAAGCTATGATCCCCTGAGGGCCGTGTGTTTCTAAGGCTCACTAAGCAGTCCTGGTGTAGCCCCACCCTGGAGGTATGCCATCTCTTTGCAGGCAACTTCAATTCTTCATCCTGATGCACTCCACCCAGGCCAGTACTGCCTCAGGGATACCCTTTGCTCACAGGGTCTGTGTTACTATCCCAGATCTATTCCACCAATGTCTGCCACTGGAGAAGATGCCCAGCTTTCTCTGGTTTCCCAGAGAGACAGGAACTGTCCTTCCAAAATATCCTCAGGGGAATGAGCTCTGTTGTTCCTGCTGCTGCTGTTGTCCTGTGCTGGGGGGAGAGGGGGCACCGCATCTCCCTTTCATAGGTGGTTCCTTCAGTCCACCATTTTCTTCTTACTCCTGTGCTGCAGAGTGAGCACAGACCTGCAACTGTCCATGCCCTGTCCACACCTCTTGAGAAAATGCCCAAGAATCTGGTCTCCAAGGGAGTCAGGCTTCCAGACCTTGGGGTTAGAGTGGAGGGGAGTGCTGGGAGTTCAGAATTGCACGTAGAGAATATATACAGTTTTGCCTAGCAGGAGAGCATCATGGCATCCTACAAGGGGAAGGAGGTCTGGTTTTTAGAGGTTCTCTCCCATGGGATAAAATGGGAGGAAGTTTGAACTCTGCTCACTTGTTTGTAGAAAGTATACTGTGAACCGTTCTCATGGGGAAGGGGATTCTCATCCACTTGGCAATGGATTTTGTACCTTTTGTTTGTATCCTTGGGGTCACAGCTGGCCTCAGCAGGGTTGATATGCATTCTTCAACCTTCTGTCTTGACTCAGCTCCAAACCATCAGCTTACTTGCTAAACTTCTGTCCTTTAATTCTCCTTCTGGACAGAAGCCTCTATGAAAAGCTGGCTCCAGTTGGCCATCTTGCCTCCCTGCCTTATCATTTTTTAGCTAACATCAGTTAGCTAAAATTTCTTGAAAGACCTTAATTTTAGTGCAAAATAATCAATTCAGGTTTCCAAAGTCAGTACTACAGTATATGCTGTCTTTAGGTTGAACATGCTTAAGAACTATGAGGGCACTCTCTGAAGAAATGTGAGCAACCCTCAAGACTCCAATTTATCAAAGCCAAACAGCCAGAAAGAAGCCAGAGCCCAATAACCCTTGGTCTCTTATCCTTTATTAATTTGATGGTTGTGGAATCAGTTTAGCAAACACTTAACTTACTATAACTGGGTTACTTATTCTTAGAAGCTTATTCCATCTCCCAATTTTAGCTTATGTGCTTAATTGGTGCAAATCAGAAGACATGCAATACATCTAGAACAATCAGCATATACTCCATTGCCTAATGAGCATCAATTACTGAGATTTCAACAGAAAGTCTTTTAATTATTATTATAACTAATAATAATAATGCTATGTAATTTTCTAACCAGCCAGGGTAAAATCACTCAACACTGGAAATTGACACACATGCTCAGTCAGGATTTATAGGCTCAACTTTTTAGCTGCTTGGGTATCTAGTGCTTTTCCTGTAACTTTGAGGATATGAGCCTGAGGATTTGGAAAGTTTGGTTCATAATGAGGAATAGAATCCCAGAGCCCCAAAAAGTCAGAGCCAATGAAATCATCTACATTAGATCTCTTTAGAAGAGATTGATGTGCATAGACATGGAAATATGCCCAAGATACATTATCAAGTTGAAAACAGTAAATTATAAGACAAAGTGTATATCAGTTGCCACAAACCTAACCACAAAAATATAAGTAAATAGAAAATATGTGTCTTAGGAAAATTCGTAGTCTAGAAAATAGAGGCTATGTATCATAGGAAATCTAGAAGAATGTACATTAATGTACTAACAGTGATTATTTCTAAGAGAATGCAGTAAAATAGTAATTACAAAAATCCCAATTATTCCTTTCCCCATATTTCTGCTGTTTGCTATGCGATTTTACAACTTCTCCCACTGTAATGAAAAATTCATTTCTTCTCTCCTTGCTTCTGGGTTGGCCAATAGAAGCAGCAGGAATGAAGGCATGTTGCTTGCAAACTTAGGCTTCTAAAGACTGCCTCTGGCTGTCTGGGCCCTGCTCAGCCACCATGAGGTAAGCCTCAAATTAGTCTGGTAGAAAAACACAGTCTGGACACCTCATTGTCCCACCTGGCAGCCAGCTCCATCCAACTTTTTAAATGAAAATATCCTGGACCAGTCAGCTCTCAGTAAACATACCAACTGACCACAGACACATAAGCAAATTCAAGTGTGATGGGCTAAGCCTGGACCACAGCAGTGAAACCCCTCAACTACAAAGATTCATTATTTCAATCCAGCAGATTTGGGTGTGATTTGTTACACAGCAAAAGATGGCTGATATGTGTGGATACAACAAAATAAGCCTTTTCTCTAGTGCTATAATTTCACAATGAGCGTATGTTGCTCTTTTAATTAGAAAACAAAATAAATATTTTTTCTTTTAATGTCTAACCCTTTAATGAAATAAACCAGAGGCCCAGAATGAAAATATTGCCCATTTATTTAGAATTCTGGGTGCAAATGACAAAAACCTAATTCTAAATTTAAGCAAATCAACTAACTTACTGATTAACAGGACTCTGAGACCCAGAGAGGTGTTCCTAGTTTCGGCAATGGTCAAAGCCAGGTGATGAAATTCTATTTGTCTAGAATATGTCTTTCTTTCCTTTTACATCTCTTTTCTTCTTGTTTGGCTTCATTCTAAGTCAGGTATCCCAGCAGAGTGGTAAGATAGTCATCTTCAAGTTAAGAAGTCTCCAACATAAATAAATTCTTTTCTAAAAATTCTAGCAGTCTTAGGAAGTCACCCAAATGGGCCCTGCTTGGATTTCAAGCCCATCTTTCACACAGTTGCTGTTCTGATTGGCAGGCTTTTCTCTATGCCAATCCTACAGTCAGGATGGACTGAATAGAGAAAGAGCAGTTACTCAAATACCGGAGTACTGTCACCCTAATAAGGGAGAAGTAGACATTGGAAAAAGAAAGTTTCACAACACCCAAGGACCTATAACAAGTAAGTGGTGAGCTGGGACAACTGCTAGGTTCTCACTGCTAGCTCAACACTGAAAAATGGCATCCTGCACATTAGCATTATATAGTATATTCATCTCAGCCCTCACATTCTTCCTCATTTGGCAAAAAATCTAAAACATATGAAATGTTCTGCTGTTGAAACTGCATGACAAAATACTATGCTTTCACAAAGCAGCCATAGCCCATTATTGGGAAGCAATAAAGGTTGCATTCATCCATTCAATAACTATCTTGTGGCTCCCACTATAACCCTTAGTCTGTCCTGTAACTACATCAACATATAAATGAAAAGCAATACAGTCTCCCTAAAGGCGGGGGAGGTGTCGCTACAATTTAGTTTTCATCTCATAATCCATCTGTTTAGCAAACCTTATCAAATACAGTGAAAAGACTGCTTTATCACAGCTGCAGCAAAGGGGGCCATCATTTGATATATGTACATGAGATAAACTGAGTCTACAAGTCTCACTTTAATCAGCTTTAAAGTGAGCTTTTACTGTACTTAAATAACTTTCATGCCTTTTGCCTCCAGTTTCATAATATTTACATATTATCCCATTTGCCACAACCTCTCAAAGCAAATCCTCCTGTCTCTCTTTAAAGAAAATAAAAGTCAGCTAGATAAACCAATGGGCTCACATTCCCTGTTTAACTAGATATGCGTCAGCTCTGATCATCCAGGAGAGAAGAGGATTTTCAGCCACAAAATGAGACGCAGAGACATTTGTCTTCCACGTATTTTGACATCATATAAGCAAAGCTGTATTAGAAAGTATTTGATGTTCTCACCATCCCCAAATAAAATGGCTTCCTTCTGCCATTCACTTGGCAATTAATCATGGGACTGCCTTGTGACATTTCTTCTTTCTCTGGTTATTTTGAACTGGGAAGTTAATCTTATACATTCCATGTGCTGTCTCTCCCACTAAATATTGTCCCTTGCAGATGAGGACTGTATAGTAAGACAAGGCAGAGCAGTGGGCTGCTTCCTGTGTGACCTCTGCAATCAGCTGCTGGTAATTGGTAGGATTTGGGAAAGTTGATGACAGGGCTCTAAGGGAAACAGGGTCAAAGTTGATAGGAATGTCTGTCATATGGTGGGGAGTGGGTGACCCCCAGCCTGCCCAGTACTTGCCATTCTTGCAGCCCCAACCCCCTAGCTCCTTTCCCATTTGAGCCCACAGCTTCATTTCTTTAAAGAAATATCGATCTATTTTCCTTGTCCAGGATTCAAACATTTGTATGAGTGGAGATGAACAAAATTTAGATCAGCATCTAATATAGATGTAGATATTCTTTACAAAAATCAATTTGTTTATTTTCTGATTAGAAGGTTATTATGGCCAGGTATGGTGACTCACACCTATAATCCTAGCACTATGGGAGGAGGTGGGTGAATTGCTTGAGCTCAGGATTTGGACTGAGCAAAAGCAAGACTCTGTCCCTATTCAAAAGAGAAAAAATAAAAAAAATAGCTGGACATTGTGGCAGATACTTATAGTCCCAGCTAATTGGGAGGCTAAGCAAGAGAATTGCTTGAGCCCCAGAGTTTGAGGTTGCTGTGAACTATGATGCCACCACATGCTAGCCTGGGGCAACAGACTAGACTGTCTCAAAAATTAAAAATAAAGGGGAAATTACAATAGATATAATAAGACAAATAAAATACAGAAATTATGTCATCTAGAGATAACCACAGATAATATTTTTGAGGTAATCCTTGCTGGCTGATCTCTTTTTCTATTTGACTTTTCCTCTCCAAATGTGGTTCATGCCAGTATGAATGTTTTAATTGTTTTTAGTCACTTAGTGTATCTTAAACACTTTAAATGTCGTTATTCTTCCCCAAAATTGTTACTTCACATAATATTTATTTAGGTAGATTTCTATAATATATGTTGTTTTCAATGCAAAGTTTTAATTGTATTGAAGTATATCAGGTTTGATGATTTAGGTAACTATAACTTTCCTAAAGCAGTGGGACCTCTCAGTGCATTGTTACATTAAATCTTTCACTTCCTTTGTTAGGTAGACTCCCAAATATTTAATCTTCTTTGTACATTCTTGTAACAAATATGAGTGCAGAAAAACATTATTACTATTTTGTTCTTCCTTTTGTCCCTATCTCTACTCCCTAAATAAATGGTTTTCTTTAAATATTCAGGTTATATGGGCCCTGGTTGTCTCCTATTTTAAGTGGTCTTTCTCCCACATAGTGTTTGGGAAATTTTTTTATTGCAATGAACTATATATAACATAAAACTTGCCATTTTAATTGTTTTTGGACACAGTTGTCCTGGGTGGAGTGCCACACATAGTTCACAGCAACTTCAGACTCTTGGGCTCAAACAGTTCTCCTGCCTCAGCCTCCTGAGTAAATCCTCCTGTCTTAGCCTCCCGAATAGTTCCTCCTGCCTCAGCCTCCCAAGTAGCTGGGACTACAGGTGCCCAACACAGCACCCAATTATTTTTAAGAAACCAAGTCTCGCTCTTACTCAGGCTGGTCTTGAAACGCTGAGCTCAGAGCAATCCACCCACCTTGGCCTCCCAGAGTTCTGGGGTTATAGGTGTGAGCCACAGTGCCCAGCCCTGGTTGTTTTGCTTTTTGTTGAGCCTCAGTAGTTTTTATATTATTTTGGATATGAAACCCTTATTAGATATATGACTAACAAATATTTTCTCTTAGTTTATAGATTGCCTTTTCAGTTTCTTTTTTTTTTTATAATTTTATTGAATCATAATTGTGTACATTGGTGCAATCATAGGGCACAATGTGCTTCATATACAATCAGAAATATTTTGATCATACTGTTATAGATAGCCTTCATGGCATTTTCTTGATCACTATATAAAGACATTGATACTCTACATTTAATAAGTTTCACCAGTACCCTGCTAAGATGCACCGTAGGTGTGATCCTCCCCTTAAAATATATTAAGACTACATTCTTTGGTCAGTAAATGTAATCGTACTTTTTTAAAAACTTGTTTCCTATTATATTATGTGAATACAAAATAATTAATTTTGCCACTTCTCTATGAATGAACATTAGTGTTGTTTCTAGTTCTTTATTAAAAACAATCCTTTAATGGGCATATTTCATTTGCAATTTTGATTATGTTTCCATATGAATAAAAGTTACAGCAAACTATAGATGTATTTTCAAGTACTGCTGTGGATATCTGAGGTGCTGACATGCCAGTTAATTTCCTTATCTGCTTGTAACAGACCACATTTTTCTTTGGAGAATTGCCTCCCCTATTTTATGCAGTATTGATAGGGCTGCCAAAAAAGAGTACCCTGCTAATGTGGCCATAGTAATCAGTCCAACAGGACAGCCTGTGACCCAAGCAGATAATCTGATCCTTTCCCCTTCCTCAAAAACTTACACCTTTTGTGACATCTTCCTTTTCAAGCTTGCCTTTAATGAGTGTGTTTGGGAGGTAGAAAAGGAAAAGACAGGGAAATACCAAAAATAGATTATGTTTTGGTATTAAAATTTTTGCTTGCTTATACCAATTACTTTTGTAAAAAAAAAAAAATAGTACCTATTTTAGTCAGCTCAGGCTACTGTAGCAGAATACCATAAACTAGGTGGCTAAAACAACAGAAATGTATTTTCTCATAGTTCTGGATTCTAGAAGTCCAGGATCAAGATTCCAGCCTATTTGATTTCTAGTGAGGTCTCTCTTCCAATCTTGCAGATGGCCACCTTCTCTTTGTCTCCTCACATGGTCTTTCCTTGGTGCATTAGTATATTTGGGGGAGAGAGAAAAATGCATAGAGGGAGTAATATCTCTCCTCTTCTTATAAGACCACAAACCCCATCATGAAACCCTTACCGTCATGGCCTCACCTAACCCTAATTATTTCATGTCCAAATAACATCACATAGGGGATTAGGTCTTCCACATACAAATTTCTAGGGGAAATAAATATTCAGTCCACAATGGTACCCAGATATTAATAAAAGTTTTTTTCATAAGCTGGGAGTGGTGGCTCACACATGTAATCCTAGCATTTTGGGAGGCTAAGGCAGGTGAATTGCATGAGCTCAGGAGTTTGAGACCAGCCTGAGCAAGAATGAGACCCTTTCTCTACTAAAAATAAGAAAATTAGCCAGGCATTGTGGTGGGCACCTGTAGTCCCAGCCACTTGGGAGGCTGAGGCAAGAGAATTGTTTGAGACCAAGAATTTGAGGTTGCTGCGAACTATGATGCCATGCCACTCTACCTAGGGCAACAGAATGAGACTGTCTTAAAATAATAAAATTAAATTAAATTAAATTAAGTTAAATTAAATTTCATATTTGAAATTCATTTGATATTCACAATAGCCATGTAATAGGACAGATTAATTACATTTTACATAATCAAGAAGTTAAGGGAGAGTGTTGAAGGAAGATGGCAGACTAGAGATATCTCCTTAACAGCCACTTGAGATAAGACAGAGGAGATAGGCCTTCAGCCACCTCTGGCAGGAGAAACCTACCCAGAAACCTCCCTCCAGGGGGCACAGTAAAACAGTGAGAGACTGTAGGAGCTAATAAGGAGACCTGGAGCTGAGAAGGACCAGCACAGAAGGCAAGTGCCTGGGTATAGGCAGAGGCTAGCTGGCCAACTCCTGACTTCATTGGACCCACTCAGTCTGCTCCCCACCCCTACAAAGTCCTAGAGTTGTGGATGTATGTTAAAGCACCCTGCCAAACACCACCATTTGTCATGTCTTTTTCTCCCCTCTTCTGTCCTTCTTCTCTCCATTTCTTCATTTATTTCCTCTTAAGTCTCATATTTTTTTTTTCTTTACCTTCTTCTTTTCTTTCTCCTTTCACTCTTTACCTTTGTCTTCCTATTCACCTCATACCAAAAGACCAATTCAACACTTAGTCACAGGGACAAGGCAATTTAAAGTGAAGGAGATAAAAAAAGGAAAATGTGGGAGAAGGAACTGAACAAGAAGAAAAGATACATGAGAAAGAACCAACAGAACAAAGCAATCTCTGCCCAAAGGGATCATGAGGTAGCTACTACAAAGGATCCACCTGTAAAGAAATAACAGAAATGACAAAAAAGGAATTTAAACTGTGAGTGGCAAAAATAATAAAGGGAATTGATGAGAATGGAAAATAACCAAAAGTAAATCCAAAAAATAAAAGAAAGAAAGAAACAAACAAACAAAAATGAATGAGAGATATGAAGAATTTAGAATGAATATGGCAAAGCCGATTGGGGAACTTAAAGATGCAGTAAAAAGTATCAATAACAGATAAAACCATGGAGAAGAAAGAATCTCAGAACTAGAGAATAAAGCTCTGGAGCTAAACCAGGCACTTAAACAGGCAGAAAAGAAGAAAGAAAAAGCAGAACACATTCACTCAGAGAATTAGGACATCACAAAGCATTCGTACATATGAATTATAGGGATCCTAAAGGGGAAAAAGAACATCCCAAAGGAATGGAAGCCCTACTGGAGGATAACATAAATAAAAAATTTTCAAGTATCACTAAAGATACCAAAATACTCCTTTTAGAGGGATAGTGAAACCTAGTTTGTCTCAATACAAACAGAGCATCTTGTAATGGACTCGTCCAAAGTTAAGATAAAAGAGAAAATTCTGCAAGCAACCAAGAGTCAGTAACAATTGACCTGTGAGAACAGACCCATTGGAGTGACAGCAGACTTTTCAGCTGAAACTTTCCAAGCCAGAAGAGAATAGCCATCTACCTTTAACCTTCTTAAACAAAACAGTTTTCAGCCCAGAATTATGTATCCTGCTAAACTAAGCTTCAAAATCAATAGAGAAATGAAATCTTTTACTGACATGCAAACATTGAGGAAATTCACCACAACAAGACCAGCTCTACAGGAAATAATTAGACCTGTTTTCCACAATGACCACCACAATGGACCATTAGCAAAGTAAATACCTGGAAACTAAAGGTCAAAACCTAGCTTCCACTATGGCACAAAGGACAAAATTAGCTAATGGACTTTCACAAAATAGGATGAACAGAACTTCACCACACTTATCAATTCTCTCAATAAATGTAAAAGGTTTGAATTCCCCACTGAAGAGGTACAGACTGGATGACTGGATTCGAAAACCACAAGCCATGGATAGCTACCTCCAGGAAATACATCAAACCTTGAAGGAAAAAACAAGTCTCAGGGTGAAGGGTTGGAAAACAATACTTTAAGCAAGTGGAAATCAGAAGAAAGGAGGGATTGCAATATTATTTTCAGATATAAGTTTAAAGCAACTAAAATTATGAAAGACAAAGATAGTCACTTTATAGTAGGCAAGGGAATAATACAACAAGAGGACATTTCAATTCTAAATATTTATGATTCCAACTTAAATGCTCCTGGATTTATGAAACAGATCTTAATTGGTCTGAGCAATATGATATCCTATAACAACATAACAGTTGGGGACTTTAACACCCCTCTGACAGAACTGGATAGATCCTCTAAACAGAAACTAAGCAAAGATACAGTTGAAATAAATGTGACCTTAGAAAAAATAGGCTTAAGAGACTTATACAGAACACACCATCCCAAAGTTTAGGAATATACGTTCTTCTCATCAGCCCACGGAACATACTCCAAAATAGATCATATCCTAAAACACAAATCAACCCTCAACAAAATTAAAATATTTGAAATTATGCCTCCTATCTTCTCAGACCACAAGACAATAAATGTGGAACTCAACTCCAATAGAAAGTTTCATCCACACATAAAGGCATGGAAATTAAACAACTTTATGCTGAAGGACAGTTCAGTGAAGAAAGAGATAAAGAAGAAAATTATTAAATTCCTTGAACATAACAACAAAGAAGCTACAAGCTACCAAAATCTGTGGGTTACTGCAAAAGCAGTCTTAAGAGGGACACTTACTGCATTAAATGCATACATCCAAAAACAGAAAGAGAGCACATCAATAACCTAATGAATCATCTGAAGGAAATGGAAAAGGAAGAGCAATCCAACTGGAACCAGACAAGGATGTTCTTTATTACCATGAGTATTCAACATATGCCATATGCTAGAAGTTCTAGCCAATCTAATCAGGCAAGAGAAGGATATACAGGGCATCCAAATGAGGGTAGAGGAGGTCAAACTCTTGCTATTTGCCAATGATGTGATCTTACATTTGGAAAAACCCAGAGACTCAATGACAAGACTCCTGGAAGTAATCAAGAAATACAGTAATATCTTATGGTATAAAATCAATGTCCACAAATCAGTAGCCTTTATATAGACCAATAACAGAGAAGTTGAGAAGCTAATCAAAGACACAGTTCCCTCCACAGTAGCTTCAAAGAAAATGAAATACCTATGAATATACCTAACAAAAGACATAAATGACCTTTACAAAGAGAATTACGGAGCCCTAAGAAAAAGAAATAGCAGAAGACATTAACAAATGGAGGAACATACCATGCTCTTGGCTAGGAAGAATCAACATTGTTAAAATGTCTGTACTACCCAAAGCAATATACACATTCAACACAATACCTATTAAAATACCAATATCACACTTTAAAGAACTGGAAAAAAACAGTTTCTTTTTTCCTATGGAACCAGAAAAAAACCCATTGAGCCCATGCAATTTGTAGTAATAAAAAAAAAGCTGGAGGCATCACTCTAACAGACTTTAGGTTATATTAAAAATCCACAGTGATCAAAACAGCATGGTATTGACACAAAAATAGTGACATACACATATGGAACCAAATAGAAAACCAAGAAATAAAACCAGTCTTTTATAGTCATCTGATCTTTTGTTTTCTCAAACAAAAGCATACACTGGAGAAAAGAATCCCTATTCAATAAATGATTCTGAGAGAACTGAATAAGGACTGAAACTGGACCTGCACATTTCAGTACTTACAAAAATTGACTCAAGAGAGATAAAAGATTTAAATCTGAGACATGACACAAGAAAAATCCTAGAAGAAAGTGTGGGAAAAACTCTTGAGGATGTTGGCCTGGGAAAAGATTTTATGAAGAAGATTTCAGTGGCAATTGCAACAACAACAAAAATAAAGAGGACTTAATTAAATGTAAAAGCTTCCACACAGCTAAAGACACAACAATTCAAGCAAACCTTCAAAATAGGAAAATTTATTTGCATGTTATGAATCTGACAAAGCACTGATAACTAGAATCTATAGAGAACTGAAATTAATCAATAACAAAACCCAATAATCTGCTATCACTGGACAAGAGACATGAACAAAACTTTCCCTGAGGAAGACAGATGAATAGCTAACAAATATATGAAAAAATAAAAAAATTTAAAAAAGAAAGAAAAAATACTCATCTCCCCTAATCATCAGAGAAATGCAAAGCAAAACCACCCTGAGATATTACCTAACCCCAGTAAAATTAGCCCACATCACAAAAATCCCAAAGTTGCAGATGCTAGCATGGACGTGGAGAGAGGGGAACACTTTACACTGTTACTGGAACTGCAAACTAATATAGCCTCTTTGGAAGGAAGTATGGAGAATCCTCAAAGATCTCAAATTAGACCTCCTGTTTGATCTCGCATTCCCACTACTAGGCATCTACCTAGAAGAAAAAAACATCATTTTATCATAAGGACACCTGCACTAGATTGTTTATCACACAGCTTAGTTTACAATCACCAAGATGTGAAAACAACCTAAATACCCATCAACCCAAGAATGGATTAACAAATTGTGGTATATACACACCATGGAATACTATTCAGCCATAAAGAAGATGGATACTTTACATCTTTTGTATTAACCTGGATGAATTTGAAACACATTATTCTTAGTAAAGTATCACAAGAATCAAAAACCAAATATCCAATATACTCAATACTAATGTGAAACCAATAGACAATCTAATACTTGCCCACATAGGAGAAAAACTTAATTCAATTCAAAATGGGGAAAGAGAAAATAAGGGAGGTGGGAGAGAGGAGAAGGGGAGGGGAATTGGTGTGCTCCCACTTAATGGACACAATGTAAAAGTATATGGCACACCTTTTGGGTGTGAGACACAACTACAAGAGGGACTCCACTTAACAAATGCAAATATTGTAGTCTAGTTTTTTGTACCCTTGCATTAACCTGAAATTTAAAAACAAAAGTGAAATTGCTGGGCCAAAAATATAGATAGATAGATAGATACATACATACATACACACACATACATACATACATACATACATACACACACACACATACATACATACATACACACACACACACATACATACATACATACATACATACATAAGATAGATAACCATTGCTCTTTTTAAAAAAGGAAGTTAAGGGACTTATCCAGAGTCACACAGACCGATGATCAGAACAGTGTTCCTCCTACTTATGGACTAATTTACATTGTTTTGTGAGTCTAGCTCCTTTTTAATAATATTCTAAGTTACATATAAAGTCATATTAGACACAGTAGTGCTAGGACTATAAGGTGTAATATTGTCTTTCATTGAAATTATCTTTTCTTTTAAAAAAATTTTTTTTTAATTTTGGCAGAACACAAGACCCTTTTTCTGTCTCAATTTCAATGCCAGATTATAGTGAAGTCAGTTAATAAACAGGTAAATATTGTAATGAGCATGGGTGTGTAGAGTCCATGACTTTACAACAGGAATAGCAATAGACTGAAATTTTTTATTGTTGTTTGTTTGTTTTGAGACAGAGTCTCAAGCTGTCACCCTGAGTAGAATGCCATGGCGTCATCATAGTTCACAACAACCTCCAACTCTTGGGCGCAAGTGAACTTCTTGCCTTGGTTTTTCTATTTTTAGTAGAGACAGGGTCTTACTCTTGCTCAGGCTGGTCTTGAACTTGTGAGCTCAAGCAATCGACCCACCTCAGCCTCCCAGAGTGTTAGGATTACAGTTGTGACCCACCATGCCCAGCCTAGCAGACTTAAATGTTAAAGCCAATTTTATTCTTCTGTGACACTGGCTGCACTGACACCTCTGTCTACCCAGTGGCTCACCACAGAGTTTGTGTCACCCTATTCCCAAGCTTTCTCCTCACTTGTCACATCAATCCATCTCTAAGAGTCTACTTCCAAAAATGAACTAGAATCCACTCCATTTCTCCACTCTACTATCAGCAACTCCTGTGACAGCATCTTAGTTGGTCTTGTTACCAAGCAGTGGACTTGCATCCCAATGCATGTAGAAACCAATACTATAGAGCCAGATTTTGAGAAAAAAAAAAAATCTCTATTGGGAGTCAACTGGGAAGGAGACAAGAGGCAAGATTCAAATCTGTCCCCCCAAGTTGAGGGAAAGCTTTATTGGCAGAGAGTAACAGTGAAGGAAATAGGAAAATGCTGGAGGTGTGATCTGATTGGATATCATGCAAAGGTGGACTGAGGACCCTTGGCTTCAGGGCACCCTTCACTACTTATTTCCGTCCCCTTTCCCTGGCCTAAGCACTTAGGTTCCACCTGTGGTTGACTTTTACATTCTGGAGGAATCTGGGTCACAAATAGATCATGCTTTGTTTATTGGAGCATGTTCAGGTTACAACCTGCAACCTGAAGGTCTATCACACTGAAAATTAGCCCACTCTGGGCAGTGCCTGTGGCTCAGTGAGTAGGGTGCTGGCCCCATATACGGAGGGTGGTAGATTCAAACCCAGCCCCAAACTGCCGCAAAAAAATAGCTGGGCATTGTGGCGGGCACCTGTAGTCTCAGCTATTTGGAAGGCTGAGGCAAGAGAATCGCCTAAGCCCAAGAGCTAGAGGTTGCTGTGAGCTGTAACACCATAGCACTCTACTACCCAGAGCAACAAAATGAGACTCTGTCTCTTAAAAAAAAAAAAAAAAACAAAAAAAAACTAGCCCATCATTTTGTTATTTTGTTACTGACAAAGTTGAGCCAAATCAAACTAGTTCTGCAGTTACCATTTCCTTTTCTATTTATTTCCCTCTAGGGTTACCAAATAAAACACTAGACACAAAGTTAAACATAAATTTCAAATAAACAGTGAACAATTTTTTTAGTATAAGTGTGTCTTATAAATTATTTGGAACATGTTTATTTGTTGTCAAATTCACACACACACACACCTTTTTTTTTCTAATTCTGGTAACTCTACCTCTTATCCTCCTCTAATCCCAAAAACTTGCAGAGCAATCTATTGAAGATACAATACAAATTTGATCACTTCACTCCCCTGCTTAAACTCTTCGATATCATGCCATTGATTTTAGGGGGAAGAAAGCCCTCAACATCTTAACATAAAACTCTGCAAGATCTAGTCCCTGCTGAAAAATAAGTTGGGTTGTGGAGCCAAAAGGAGTCTTCCTAACATCCAGATCCTAACAGAGTAATACCCTTTCCACCCCTCAATGTGCTCGCTACTCTCCTGGCATAGCTCTTGTGCAGTGTGAGGGGTAGATCATTTATTCCCCACTCCTCCTGTTTCCAAGTAGGGAAACTTCCTTTGGTGTATTTAAGTTATTTAGTATGAAATGTCCTATTTCTGAAGTACGAGGTTTGACATTTCACTTTGACATTTGTTTTGTTTGTTCGTTTGTTGTAAAGGTACATCCTCATTCTTTCAAATGCATATTTTGATTTGTGATTATCTTTCAAAATTTTTTGTAGAGCAATTTTTTTGTGAAAGCATAGATAAGTCAAAAATTCATGTTATTTCCTAGTATAAGCTCCTTTGTGGACCCAATGAAGAATAGATAGCTTGAAATATGAATAAAGTGTTTAGAATTATATGGATAATGAACACACAGTAGGGAGATGATTTGAGAAGTTCCATTCTGGTGATTTTAATCTTGACAATGAGCCATGTGAGCAACCTGAGACCAAGGTGGATAATGATGAATAGTCTAAGCAAATTCATCTCAACCTACATGTGAATTAGCAGCAAGGTTTAATATAACTATTCTAACAATACTGGATCATTTGAAACAAATTGGCAAGGTAAAGAGACTGGATAAATGGGTTCCACATAAATTAAATGAGCATCAGAAGAGAAATCTCTGAAAACTTACCTTTCTTTGCTATCATGACATAAAGATAAGCCACTTCTACACAATATTATGTATAATGAAAAACAGATTCTTTTTGCTATTGCAAGTGTTCAGCACAATGCTTGGATAAATATGAAGTGCTGAAACATAGCCCCAAACCTAATATTCATGAAAAAAAGCTAATGGCGTCTGTTTGGTGGTCCAGCACTGGTATTATCCACTAGAGCTTCGTGAAACTTGGTCAATCAATTACAGGACACGTCTACTGCCACCAACTGGACATGATGAGGATGCTTGTGATTAAACAGTCGAGCTTGGTCAATAGTGACAGGTAAGTACTATTGCAAGACAACATTGTTGCATAAACAATGTGGCTGAAACTACAGAAGCTAGACTTGGAAATTCTCTATCTTCCACTCTGTTCACCAGGCCTTGTACCAATCAACTACCACTTCTTTTAGGCTTTGGACCACTTCTTGCAAGGAAATACATTCAATTCTCAACAAGTTGTGGAAAATATCTTTGGTGATTTCATTACCTCTGGTTCTCCAGGCTTCTTTGCTGCTGACATAAACAAGCTACCCTTGAGATGGCAAAACTATGTTGATAGTTGAAGCATATACTTTGATTAATTGTACTGCTTCTTATTTGACATGTAATAAACTAAACCTTTGGTTTAGAATTGGACATTTTATATTTAATGACCTAAATAATACTCCTGACCTCTTGCCTTGTCCCCAGGGGAGGAGCTACCACTCCTCTGATTGGTGGGTTTGGAAACAGGAAGTGGGCATGGTTGGCCCTGCCCTTCCCACCTGAAGAATTTGCTGGTCCAGGCTCTTCTATAACTGCATAGTAGGCTAATGGGACAGATCATCCCCTTGGCCTGAGGTTTGTGGGGAGAGGAGCCAACTGGCCAACAAGCCCAGTTGGCCACACCTAAGCCATGGTCTTCTTATGTGTAGTGAAATGATATTTGTATCTCCATCTCTTTGATTCCTGTGCCTATCTTTTAGTTTCTATATCAAGGTGTGGAGAGGAGGGACATGTTAATTATTAACCCTCTAAACCCTCAGAGGCATTCCCTATAATTTATGTTTGTTTATGATGGTTAGGGACCTTGTATGTCTGCTTTTTTCACTATTACATCCACAATACCTACTACAGTGCTAGGCACAGATTTCTATCTTTTCACTATCAAGATGATTGAATAAATACGTGATACCTTGTTGCCTACACACTGCTGCCACCCACATCACTCTAAGCATACCTGAAGCCTAGAACTGGGATAGTAACTGAGTCCTAACTCTGACCACTTAGTAGTAGCTATTTGGGACTCTGTTGTTCTAGAAGCATGATGAAGCTATGCTCAAGCTCATCATAAAACTGCACCATGATCAATTCATAAAATCTGTCCTGTATGCCAGAGGGGGCAATGTCAGGCCACTTGCCTAGATTTGCCCTCTGGTTTGAAATATCTGGGCTGTGTTGTTTCCCACCAGACATACTTAGTTGGATCAATGCTAGCCTGGATTGGGATTTGACCTGTCTTTCCCTTCTGGAAATCCATTTGGGTATATGGTCATCTCCCACTGGGCTCATTCTACATTGAGTGAGTCCTGAAAGTGCAGCCCCAGACAACTGTCTCTGGTTTCCTTTTTCCCACTGAATCCAATGGAGGCCCAATCAGCAGCACCCACACAAATGATGAGAGGTTATAACAGCCCATAAACCTTCCTGTGGTGGAAGGAAACAGGGTTCACATTGGCTTCGGTTGAGGTAAATTGAAAGCAGGATCTTTTGTAAAACAGTCAGTGTAATTAAAAGACTTTCTTCCAACATGTGGAATTCTGCCTAAAAGAAGTCTCCTTCATGTGAAGCCAACACTGATATTGTAGATCTTGTGGTCAATGTGGTTCTGCTTCCATCAATTCAGGTCAGACTGCTTGCTTTTGTTTTTGAGATTTGTATTTTGTTTGTGTTTGTTTTTGGTCTTTAGGGGAGTGTGTTCTTTTCTGGTTGAGATCCTAAGGAGTTCTCATATCCATCCTCCCTGGTTACCTTGTCCTCTATCACCTCTCAGTCAGCCTCATTGCTTCTCTTACACAGCTCGTTCCCATACTATCTTTAGGGTTTTAATTATCATCCTCACCTCATGTCTCCTCTTTATGTCTTTCCCTCTTATTTTCCCATCTAAATTCCATGGCCTCTTGCATTTCTGACCCTGGTTTTCTCCTTTTCCAGCCAAGGACTTCTCCTAACCCAGGGGTTCACAATCATGGCTGCACTTTGGAAATCACTTGGGGAGCACCCAACCAATTGAATTAGGAATATCTGGGTTGCTGAGCATCAGTACATATTTTTTTTAATTTTCCCAGGTAATTCCACTGCATAGGCAAAGATGAGAACAACTCTGGCCCCAGCATGGATATTTACAAATCACCATTCAGGGATTCAAACAATATAATTATGTTAAAAGCAACCTCTGCCTACTGTCCTTCATTAAACATAAAGGAAATTTTAGAGTTGGATGGATGAAGGGCCTGAGAGGCATCTGACATTTGGTAGAACAGTAGACCAACAGGATGCTCATAGCAATTAAAACAAAAGTTCCTGTCATCAAACTAGTTTAGACAGTACTTCTCTCAATATACTGTGTCAGAGATTTATAAAGCATATTCACCTCAAGCATCCTGAGAAATCCAGTAGAGAAAAGAGAGACAACAGTAGTCCATTTAACTTGACCCTTAGGTTCCCTAATCTATTTAGGAATACCCATCAGCACCTTGGGGAACCCACCTGTAAAATGCTTCTTTATTTGACCAAGGCATGGAGGGGTCATGATTTAAATCCCAAATATTTACGCAAAATACCTTGTAAGGAAGATTTGTATTATTAAGAATTAGATTTCCTTTTCCTTTAAATATCTAGTACTTCCTCCTCACCTGTGGTGCATTTCTGTATTACCAAGACATGATAATTAAGGTTTAAAGGTATTAAAGTGACAGTATTAGTAACCACAGCTGACTGAATATTAACCATACATTTGAATAAAGTACTTTAAATATCATAATTTATTTATTAATTCAACAAATATTGATTAAATGCCTTCCACCTGGGAATAGCATTATATGCACATTTAATGGGAATAAAGGCAACTCTAAAATAACAAAAACAACAATGATACCCAATACCTAAACCTTCTGTAGCACTTACCATGTGCCAGACACATGGGTTTTACCTGTATTAACTCATTTAATTATCACAATAACTTCTGTGAGATTGATTGATTACCTCCATTTCACAGATAGAAAACTGAGTCACAGAGCAGTTAACTAAGTTGCCCAAGGTCACAGCAGCTCGTCAGTGATGGAGCAGGGTTTCAAACCCATGCAGTCTGTCCATAGTGGGCAGGCTCTCAACCACTCCTCTACACCATATGCTTCATAGCATGTGGACAACTATTTAAATAGTAAGGCCATTTCTACTCACCAGTTTATTTAAGACCTCAGGGTAGGGGTTCCATATGCCTCTCCCAATAAAAGTACCTTGCTGCATTGAGTGTGATCCTATTGTTCAGTGATCTTACTGTGTAAAGGCTGAAATCCCTAATACTAGTCAGTTCACCTACTGAAATTAGTGATGCATTCCAACACTATAGGAAAAATGACAATATGGGCTTCTAAGCATGTTGGCCTCTGACATGAAAAAATCCTAAGGAAATATTCAAGGGCAATTTTACATGCAATCTTTACTAATCTTTTCCCATTTAAGATGGACATAGTGCTGAGTACTAGACATATAAACCCAGTCATTATCCTTGTTCATTTATACTCTTAGTGGCCCCCTTTTTCCTCACTGACAGAACCTCAATTTTTGTTCTGGGCAGGACTTATTAACCATACATTTAAATAAAATACTTTTTTTTGCCCTTCATACTACCCTTATGTTTACTTTTTATTTTTGAAAAATAAATTTATTCCAGATTAATGTGAGGGTACAAACAACCAGGTCAAAATATTTAATTTTGTTAGGTAGAGACCCTCTTGTGGTTATGTCCCACATACAAAAGATATGCCAAACATACCCACCCATGCCCATTCAATGAAGGCACCCCAACCCTCTCCTCTTCTCCTTCCCTCATTACCCCTCCCCCCAAATTGAACTGAAATGAGATTTTCTTCTATGTGGGCATGCATCAGATTGTCTAACTGGCTTCATATTTGTATTGAGTACATTAGGTAATTGCTTATCCATTCTTGTGATACTTTACTAAGAAAATCTCAACTCCATCCAGATTAATACAAAAGATGTAAATTTTCCATCTTTTTAAAGGCTGAATAGAATTCCATGGTATATATATGCCACAGTTTATTAATCCATTCCTGGGTTGATGGGCATTTAAGTTGTTTCCACATCTTGGCAATTGTAAATTGACCTGCAATAAACAATCTAGTACAGGGCAGTACCTGTGGCTCAGTGAGTAGGGCGCCAGCCCCATATATCAAGGGTGGTGGGTTCAAAACTGGCCCCAGCCAAACTGCAACAAAAAATAGCCAGGTATTGTGGTGGGCGCCTGTGGTCCCAGTTACTTGGGAGGCTGAGGCAAGAGAATCGCCTATGCCCAGGAGCTGGAGGTTGCTGTGAGCTGTGTGACACCACAGCACTCTACTGAGGGTGACAAAGTAAGACTCTGTCTCTAGAAAAAAAAATCTAGTACAAAAGTCGTTATGATAAAATGATCTTTTTTTCTTCTGGGTAAATGCCCAGCAGTGCAACTGTGGGATCAAATGGAAGATCTAATTTGAGATCTTTGATAATGCTCCATACTTCTTTCCAAAGAGACTATATTAGTTTACAGTTCCAGCAACAGTGTAAAAGAGTTCCCCTCTCTCCACATCCACGCCAGCATCTGTAGCTTTGGGAGTTTGTGATGTGGGCTAATCTTATTGAGGTTAGGTGATATCTCAGGGTGGTTTTGGTTTGCATTTCTCTGATGATTAAGGATGATGAACATTTTCTCATGTTTCTTAGCCATTCATCTGTCTGCCTTAGAGAAGGGTCTATTAATGTCTCTTGCCTGAATAGAGAGACCACCATCCCTGCAATCACTGAGCAGTGAACCAGTGCCAGCAAACTTCTTATCATGTGAAAATATAAACTTCAAATTCTTTCAGTTTTAGGGCACACATTTCCTTTTAATTATAGCCAAAACATGACTTATTACCTGCTCTGATGGAGCTTACCATTCAGTCGGGCAAATAGTAATTAACTATATTTAGCTATTTATATGTAGACATAAGTATCTTTCTCTATATCTATATCTATGTAGGTATATGTGTTATAATTACACATCAGTTTACATATATGCTTTTCCCTGTGGTGTATCTGAGAGATGCTGGGAAAAGGTGGGCTTTAGTGGATTAAAATACTCTAGGAAGTAGACATCTGGTCTCAGCCACCATCTTTCCACACCCATGTCTGTGGAGATATATTTATTCTGTCTGGGCCTCTCATTTCTGATCCTCTAGGCCCAATCCTCTTAGTGACTTTTAGGAATTTCTTGGGTGCATTGGGAACCATCTGCAGTTTTCATGCCATTCATGGGAAAAAATGCCTAAAAAATCCTTCTACTTCCATGCCCCATCTTGGGCTTCATTGTGTAGTATAGTAGCTAATAATCACAAATGGTTATTTAAATTTAAATTAATTAAAATGTTTAAAAATAAAAAATGGGGGTAGTCTCTCAGTCACATTAGCCACAATTGAAATGTCTAATAGCCACATGGTTGTGGATGCCTTAACGAGACAGTCCAGATGTAGAACACTTCATCCTATCATGGGCAGTCCTACTCTAGAATGTACAAATAGGACTGTGTGCTGCCCCAGGTTCTGCTGTGCCTTGGTGAGGCCTCCTTAGGCCCTTTGTGCTTAGACACACTGTGAAGGTGCTTCTTTCTAGGGACCTTGCTTCATCTCTGGATCCTGCCCCAGGGGAACTTTCCATCTACTCTGAGATCTTACAAACCCCAAATGGAGATTCTGTTCCCTCCCAGGCCTTGGCTTAGGGGGAACAGGGCACAAGACTGGCCTCAGGGCCCAACAGGAATTTCTGCTCTCCCACCTTCTCTCCCACATCTCCTCAGACTCCCTGGCTAGTCTGGGTGGTGCCTGGTTGACCCTGATGGTGTGGGAACTTGCTGATCCTCACCATGTGTTCTTCCAAATCCCTTTCAGGCAGAGCCTAAACTTTAAATTTTCAAAATCCAGAAGAAACTCCTTTTCATCAGTGCTCCATGCGCTCCTTGAAGTAGAATGAATCTATTAATAGTTGTGAATGTTATCTCATCACATAGAATATTCATCCCACACAAAAAGAAAACAGCACAAGAGGATCTGACCTAGGTAAGGGAGGGCTTCAGAGAAGGCTGTCTGCTCAACCTTTAAAGTATATCTAGAAGCTGATCAATCCCCTATCCCTCCTCCCTCAGTCTACCCACAATCCAACCTCTGCACATATCCTATGGGCTCCCGCTGGGCCCAGTTTCTACTTTTTATTATCCACACAATAGTCAGAGCCTTCCTGCAAAAACAAAAGTCAAATTCTGTTACTCATCTGCAGAGTAGATTGTTTCTCTTATCACACAGAGGGAAACCCAGAGTCCTTACCACAGCCTATAAGGCCTTCTGTGGCTAGTAAATCCTTCTTCATCACCTCTCAGACTGCAAATCTCCTTTTTGAAAGCTCATTCCGGATGTGCTGGGGTCAGGGTGAGGGAGAGATTCTATGATATCCAAAGGAGAGAAAATGGTGGCTGAGAACCTTTGATTCTCATCATTAACGTGTTGTTTAAGCATAGCTTTCTACCTCATAAGCATCCCTACATTACAAAACAAAAGATAGATGTCCACATAGGTTGCAGATATTACAGTCATTTTGATTGCATGCAATTACATTTTAGGAATAAAAAGGTGCCTAAGGGATTCGAATAACTTACTAAGTAAGGCAAATAAAATATGATTCATATGAATATCTAAAGATTCATTAAAATTGCTACATATTGGGCAACCTCTGCCTGGGGGTGAATTTTCTTGATTTGCACTTTTCATCTTCCAGTTAAAATTTCTATTCATTCTGACTTCTAAAACCTACTTGAAGATAACACATTCATTATCCAGAAGCACAGACCTCACATTCCTATATAATTGTGCTTCACAGGACTAGATTACAGTTCTAGTTACATCTGTCACTTAGATGACCATTAAGCCACTTTCTTTGCTTTTTCAGACAAAGAATGATTAACTTGAAAAGAGCATCCTTGCTCATATGGCAAATATTCTACCTTTTTGGTTATGGAGAGAAATTCTAAAGCAGTAGGTAGGGTTTTTTCCCAAATTATTTTTTCAAGGTTATAAAATATTAAGGCTACATCATGAATAATGTTTGTTTTTTTGGTAAGAAAAGCTGTAAATACATACAAAGACTACCACTTCCCCTGCTTTAGATTAGATCCCTACATTCCTTTTACACTGGAAGTATTCTGCACACTAACTATTAATTAATTGTCTGTGTCCATCTCTTTCATCACACCATTCCCAGAACCTAGCCCAATGTCTAGCACACAGTAGGGCCACAAGACAAACCTGATTAGTCACTCCCATTGGTCCTAACTCATTGATCCCTTCCTGTCTCATCTTCCTGGCAACATGCTGGTCAGTTTCAGCTCCCCACCAGCTCACATGGATATTGGCACACTCCTTCCTCACAGACTGCCTGCCTCCAGTCTCTCCCCGCCACAAGCCGTTCTGGCGAACCTACCTGGCCAAAATTCCATGTCCATTACTTTGTAATTCTGCTCAAAAATCTTCGATGGATCTCTATTGTCCACTGAAGGAAGTTTAGTGCAGCAGTTAAAAGTGAGAATTCTGGAAACAGACTGCCTAGAGTCAAATCCTAGCTTTCACATAAATAGTTGTTGACAGTAGGCAAGTGTCATACAAGAGTAGCACAGTATTATTAATATTAGAATCAAGTCCAAGCTCATTAGCTTTATCCAAAGCATTCTATCATCTGATCCTAGTATTTTCAATTTTATCTTTTTCTCTCCTATCTCTTCCCCCACCCCATAACACCCTTTGCTAAGACTGGTGTGTCTTTTCCCGTATCTTCAGCTTTCTTACTTCTGGAATTTGGGATCCCACTGGAGTTCTTCCTACTGGTCTTTGGTTATATCATTTCCAACCTTCAGGGTACAGCTCAAGTTTTGCTACTTCCTCAAAGCCTTCTCTAATGTGATAAGTCCCCAGTGATCCACACATAGATAGCTCTTAAGAATCCTATCCCATGTTCTCCAGTTAAGTAAATACTTCCCAACGACAACAGTCTTTTGTGTGTGTACATTTTTTTTAAATCTTACGCATTCAGTTAAACTCAATTAATGACACACTTTTTATCATTGCTCCATGGAAGAGCCCTTTTTTTATCTTCTTGTATTTTCTTATTTATTTCATTTTTAAAGTTTTTTCTTGTATTCAGTCAGGATTATAATCTATATTTCATCATGCTTGTTCCTTTCCCCCTTGACTTTATGTTTTTAATATCTACCCGTATTGATATATGGATATATGAATCTATTGATTCTTTGTAATAGTTGAAGAGCACTTTATTCCTTTTATTTTGCTTAGACAGCATTTTATTTCTTCATTCTTTCATTGTGTTATAAAAAATGCTAGGATAAAATTCTTTGTTTGGTTTGTGTGCCTGTTCATCTTTTATTCAGCATACATTAATCAGGTGCTAAATACAAAGAGGTGCTGGGAATACAGCATAATCAAAAAGAGACAAAGTTCTTTCATTTTAGTAGAAGGAGAAAACAAATAGATGACAAATACATAATGCTAGTTTATGATAAGTACAAAGAAGAAAATAAATCAGGTTAAGAGAACAGGGGAGTGTGCTATTCCAAATAGTAGTTAGGAAAGACCCCTAGGAGAACACGGTGACATTTGAGTGGAGACTTGAATGAATTGAGAGAATGGACCATGCTGATAATTGGGAAAGGAGCATTGTAGGCAAAGGGAACAGTGAGGGCAAAGACCCTAAGGTGAATGTGTGAGACATGTTCCAGGAACAGCTGTGGATGGAGCTAGAGTACAGCGAGGGAAGGGAGGATAGAAGGGAGGATGGGGAGAGATGAGATCACAAGAGTAGGCTGGAGCCAGATCAGAAGCATCTTCCAAGCCATGTGAAGATGTTGGCTTCCATTCTGGGTGAAGTGGGAAGGATTTTGAGGAAAAGGATGACAAGATCTGACTTTTTAAAAACATCCCTCTGGCAGCTGAGTGAAGAACAGACAGTAGCAGAATAAGGGTGAGAGGGAGAGTCTATAGGAGGCCATGGCAGTGGTCCAGAGCTGAGGGGATGGTAAGTGGTGGAGCTAGGGTGCAAGGTAGGAGCAGCACAGCATACTGTGAGGGTGGAACCAATGAGATTTCCTAATGGACTGGATATGGGCATGAGAGGAAGCAGACTCTCAAGGGTGACCCTAGGAGTTCCAATTTGAACAGCCAGAAAGACGGAATTACAACATTCGCTAAGAGAAAGAGCATGGAAGTGGAACAGGTCGCTGGGGTAATGCAATAATTTGATTTAGCACTTCAAATTTGAAATTCTTATTAAACATTCAAAAAACATTAAAGTGATGCTATCAAGTAGATAGTTGACTTCTGGAATTTGGGATTAAGATATCTGTTGGAAGTATAGACATTTTAACAATGTTGATTCTTCCCAGCCATGAGCATGGTATGTTCTTCCATTTATTAAGATCCTCTGCTGTTTCCTTTCTTAGGATTCCATAATTTTCTTTATAGAGATCCTTCACCTCCTTTGTTAGGTATATACCTAGGTATTTCATTTTCTTTGAAGCTATGGTGAAGGGAGTTGTGTCCTTAATTAGCCTCTCATCTTGACTGTTATTGCCATATACAAAGGCTA
>CAUYON010021414.1:0-90996 GCA_963573935.1 Arctocebus calabarensis
CTCAGAACCTGTGGCTCAAGTGGCTAAGGCGCCAGCCACATACGCCTGAGCTGGCAGGTTCGAATCCAGCCAGGGCCCGCCCAACAATGACAGCTGCAACCAAAAAATGGCCGGGCGTTGTGGCGGGCGCCTGTGGTCCCAGCTGCTTGGGAGGCGGAGGCAGGAGACTCGCTTGAGCCCAGGAATTGGAGGTTGCTGTGAGCTGTGATGCCACGACACTCTATCCAGGCTGACAGCTTGAGGCTGTCTCAAAAAACATAAAAAAAAAAAAAGAAAAAGAAAGAAAAGAAAAGGATAAAGTGAGAATAATGGAATGTGGGAAAGGTGGTGTCAGCATAGTGGGTTAGCTATTTAGATGGAAAGGTTATTGATCAAAATAAGCATAGCGTTCTTATTAGCCTTGCATTGATGCGGCGTTAGGTGGGTGTTAACCTTTAGGATTCTTTATTCACATTCCCATCTAAACGTTTTGTAATGTATCATTACAGTACAGGGGGCATTATTGTTATTAGTACCACATATGAGCCATTGTTGCATTTCGTTATTACTATTATGCTCCATTCATTGGAGATCTGAGTCACATATACTTCTGACCTATCGCGTCGCCAACCCGGGACCACCTGTATCAAAAGTGGGGTGGGCTTTGGCTCAGACACCAGTTTCAAATCCTAGATTGTTATTTCCTTGCTGTGAGACCTTGGGCAGTGACTTGATCTCTGTGAGGTCGCATTTTCCTGGCTGGGGGAGTGAGGAGTGAGGAAATGCTTTTCAGAAAATGCGCTGCGTCCCTCCTGCACCAGCAGGGCCCCGAGAGTACAGCCAGTGCTACTGCGACTGGTTCTTTCTTTGTGTTCTCCTAATTACACTGGTAGTTGTCATTTTTTATTTCTTTGGGAGAAAAAAATGTTTAAATTCAGCTGTGCTTTGGGAAAATGGACTTTTAAAAATGTTTTCTGGCATATTAAAAAACATCAGCACTGTGATTTCTGGAGGCATGTGGTCTAAACTATTTTGAAACCATGCTCTGTTACATTCACCCTCATAATAGTGTAAAGAAAATGAAGGAGCAAAAGAGGAAGCAAGACAGTGTCAGTGAGAGCTGTTAAATATAAAATAATCTTGAGAAAATTAAAAGTACACCACACTCCACCCATTTGTGGCAGCCCATGTGAGGACACAAGTCTCTGGGGCTCTGCCAGTGGTTTAAAATTAGCACTAAAGAAATGAGACCCAACTTAATTAGTATAAATGTTGCCGTGTAGCTCCTAATAATGAGTGTAATTTGCAAGACATGCTTACCATGTAATTTAGCACAACGAGACCCACAGAATGCACCACTAGTATTTAATCAAGAGAAGTGATTAATGCAGGAAGGGACAAAGCTTAGAGATCAGAAGTTTTGCAGGGGCTCCGTGGGTGCCCACCCCACCTGGGCCACAGACAGGAAGTTGTGTCATCCTGCCTCAGTTTCCTTCTCTGTAACATGAGAATAAAAATGGCCCAAATTCTTATTGCTGTGAGGATTAAAGCGGTCCATGGTGTAAAGACCTTAGGGAAGGGTTTAGCACCTAGCACTCACCAAATGTTGCTTATTATCATTTTGATAAATGTTATCATTTACTGTGAGATCTCATTCTTCATACAATGATTGCCTTTATTGAAGTAAAGTTCACATAACATAAAATTCACCATTTTAAAGTGTGCAATTAATGGCATTTAGTACCCTGCAATGTTGTGCAACCACCACCTCTGCCTGCTCACGACATACTTTCGTCACTCCAAATGGAAACCCTGAGCTCACTAAGCAATCAGTCTCCACGTCCCCTCTTCCCAGAGCCTGACAGATGTCAATCAGCTCTTGATACATTTTCTGGGTACATTCTACAAATGGAACTGTACGGGTGTGGCCTTTCGGGTCAGCTTCTTTCCTGATGTTTTGAAGTCCCCGGTGCTGAAGCATATATCAGTATTTCCCTCTGTTTAAGGCTGAACAATATCCACGGTGTGCATACGCCACATCTTATCCATTTGTGGGTGAACAGGCACTGAGATTATTTCTGCCTTTTGGCTATCGTGAATAGTGCTGTTATGAATATTCATGTACAAAGTTTTGTTCAAACACCTGTTTTCAGTTCTCTTAGGTATATACCTAGGAGTGGAATTTAAACATAATTGTATGTCTCAATTTTAAGGAACTGCCAAACTTTGCCATAGCGGCTGCACCATTTTAATTCCTTACAGCGATGTCCAAGGGTTCCAGCTCTACATCCTCACCATCACGTCTTATTTTCCTTTTTAAGTCTTTTCTAAATGGTAGACATCCTAGTAGGTATGAACTGCTGTGCCGTTGTCATTTCAGTTTGTGTTTCCTTAGTGATGAGTGATGATGAGCATCTTTTCATGGGCTTTTTGACTATTTCTATGTCTTCTTTGGAAAACTGTTCAAGTCCTTTACCCATTTTTAAATGGGTTATTTGTCTTGTTGTTGAGTTATAAGATTACTTTATATATTCTGGCTACTCTCCCCTGATCAGAGTATGTGATTTATAACCCTTTTTATAGGCTGTCTTTTTGCTTTATTGACAGTTTCTTTTCACGCATGGGCGTCCTGAGATGATTTCAGGTAGAAACCAGGCATAGCAGTGGGAGACACTGAATCAGAAAGGGAAGAAGTCTTCCTCCCTTTGTTCCCTCCCAGTCTCTTTTATACCCAAAGAGAAAGGCTCATTTTGGGACTGGTGTGGTTTTAACGCCCATCAATCTCTTTCTTTCTTTTTTTTTGGTTGCAGTTTGGCTGGGGCCGGGTTCGAACCCACCACCCTCAGTATGTGGGGCCGGCGCCCTACTCACTGAGCCACAGGCGCCGCCCAGTCTATCACTTTATAATCTACGTATTTAGTGAAAAGAGTGCAGGCTTTAGTCCACGAGCCTTCTGAATTCATCGTTGAAGTCATCTCTGCGTTTGTCTGGCGACACTAGATTTCCCAGTTACACCAGTGGTAGAAGAATTTCTCTTGCACTTAAACATGCTTGATGTTTAATAAAATGAATGAATGATGTCGCAAAGCCTGAGAAGGTGGGAGGAGTGTGATAACTGATGTTGGTGCCTGTATGTCCTCCTGAGTTGGAGACAGATGAGACGTGCCAGGGACTGTGGATCGGATGATGGGGTGTGGGCAGGTGGAGGACGCTGGGCGGCCCGGCCATGAGCAGGCACCTGGAAGTCAGTCTTCACCGGTAGCTGTGTTGGACACCGTTCCCCGTTCTTTCTCACTTATGCCTCCCAACTGCCCAAAAAGGTGAAGAAGGCCTGCTGTGTGCTTTAGGGTGGAAAAGAGGAGAGGGCAGAGGGTGAAGGTTGAGAATGTGGCAGCACTTGGAGATGGATGGGTGTGAGAGGTGAAGAGGAAGGACCCACAAGGAAGGACACAGCACCAGAGGCATTTTAGGGGCCTCTTCTCAGATTTCCTACTTCCACGTCTGGTTCAGTTTCCTATGGCGGCTGTGAGAATTGAGCACAAACTTGATGGCTGAAAACAACAGCAGGTGTTACCTCGCGGTGCTGGAGGCTGCAAGTCTGATGCCGTGGTGTCGGTATCAGCCTTTGGGAGGCTGGAGGGGAGGATCCTTCTTCCCACTCCCGGCTTCCGTTCGGCCCCACGTTCCTTGTCTCCTTGGCTTGTGGCTGCGTCGCCCCAGCCTCTGCTGCCTTCTTCGTAAATGTCTGTGCCGCTCCTCTTCCTGTGAAGACAGAATGGGGTGCAGGGGCCATCCTGACTCATTACGAGGTTCTGGGTGGCCATGGATTGGGGGGCACTGCTCAGTCCCCAGGACAGCATCTTTTGCAGGTTGGTAGCTTGTCCTTCTCCACTGAAGGCCTTGAAGGAATTTCCCGAGTACAACCTAATAACTAGTGACCTTAGTAACTCCGAACTTCTGACATCAATTGCACGGAGTGTGCACCTTCAGAGTCCCTGGCAATTCCACAGACGAAGGAGCAAGTGGATTTTCACAGATGAGGTTAAATCTGAGTCAAGAATTTTGCACATAATCAACTTCTGGGTGCCTTTTAGGCACTTAACTAACTTTGGCTTGAAAATTGCTGCTTAATTTAAGCCTGTTTCTTCCTGTCTGAACTAAATGGAATCCAGGAGGTGGACCGTCATTGGAGGTTGCTAAATGGTGTTTTACTTAGTTTCTAACTAAAAATGAGTCCCAGCGATATTAATGGTGTGCTCATACAGACTGTGTCTTTCTTGAAAACTTAACCATGTGGAGTTGGAAAGCACCTAAGGGCAGGGCTGCATCCTTCACTTGCATTTGTCAGACCTGGGGTGCAGCGGAAAGGCGCTGGACAGACGTTGGAGTGGACTCAGAACCAAGAGAGCAGGGACTGGGCAAACAGAAGCGCCCTTCCTGAGCCCCCGAGCCCCTCAGCACCCCCTGGTCTCTTGTTCATCAGGAGGAAAGTATTTCTGTCCTAGCTCTGCACTAGCACTCTCTACTCCTCCCAACCTCCTCATCTGTACCAAATTGCAAATGAAACGATAAACTTTACTCAGAAGATGCCCCAAAGTTTGGCACAGGTCATGTAAAACTTCACTCTTGTGGAGAGATGCACCCTGTTTGACCCAAACATCTCCAAACACAGGTGAATAAGCTCAAACAAATCCCCACAGCCCATCTCCTGCTCCCTCATTACCTGATTTCCGAGTAGATTGTGACGTTCATTTCCTCTGAGGTTTATTCTTTTTTTCTTGTTTTGTAACAGGGCAAGGAATTCTGCCTCAAGAGACATAAAATTCTGTGACTCTGTACAGATAAATATTTGAGGGGATGAGGCTAGGTGTTTATAGAGACGTTGAGTGGAAAAAATGAAGCCCAGCTTGGGCCTTTTCTTCATAAACCCTCTGCCTCTTTCATTCACTCATTGAACAAATATTTATGAGGCACCTATTTTAATGATACGAGGGATTTTTCCAAGTAGGCCAGAATTGAGTTGAAGTTCTGAACAGAAATGTTTAGAATCCAGAAACCACAAAATGTTAACGTCTGTTAGTACCAAAATAATTCATGGATATTTTTTGGGATAGGGGAAGGAATTAAAGTAAATATTGTCAGTGCATTTTTTTTTTAAATTTACAAAATGGGTGTCCAATTCTCCTGTTTAGATAGAGACCCACGTGCCCCACGTTTGTCCCAATAAAGTCTTCCAATGTTTCACAATAATTTCCAGGTCTAAGGAGCTAGGACCGGAAGATGCAAGGTTCTAATGTCTGGCTGCTTTCAGACTGCTCTGGTTTGAATTTAGGTTCTGCATTTTGCCAGCTGAGCTTTGGGCAGGTTGCTCAACATCTCTGATCCTCAGAGTCCCCGGGCTCTGCCTGTCTCAGAGAGCTGTGGTGGGATCAGCTGCGTCCACGCCCAGAGGACGCTGTGCAGCCAGCACTGTGTTGACTTCTGCGTCTCTGCTCCATCCCTCCCTTCTGTGTGCTTGTCTCTGAGATAAGGGGACACCTCCTGCCTCCAGTCCCCAGGTCCTATGTAGGTACCCTGCCCACAGCCAGTGCTGCCTGATGGGTGGCACCTGGAGCTTGTCACCCTCTCCGCTGCCTGTCAAGTCACGGGATGTGCCTGGGGACTACAGGGAGACACACAGGGGCATCACATCACATGTGCTACAGAGACCCCTGGCTAGGGCATGTGCCCTGGAAAAACTGCTCAAAGTGCCCTGAAGAGTGTCCCTCGAAGCCCTGCTTCCTCGTCTGCCCAGATGCCTTTGCAGCCCCGGTGTTTGCTCTATACCTCCAGCTTTCCCCCTGGAGGCCTTGGAGGGGCACAGAAGTCTCGGGGAGTCAGGGCTCTCTGTGCCTGGATTAGCCTCTTCTCAGTAAGGAGAAAGCCTACAGATTCTTAGCAAAAGCCCCAGTGGCCAGGGAAATTACAAAGATTCAAAGGCGCCCAAACCCAGTTCTAGGCCTCTGATCACCGTTGATCAATGTCCTTTCTCTTCTGGCAGGCCAGGAGATTCTGGAGTGGGGGGTGGCATCCCCTGGAGACAGCTAGCAGGGCTAGCAGGATGTGGGCACCCTGCTCTGGCCTCAGCATTGCTCTTGCAGACTGAGTCACATCTTCACAGGATCTTCTGCCCTGCCTCCTGCCCCTTGTGGGGAGTCCAGGGTGTGAGAAGGAAGTAGGCACAGAGGTGTGAAGATGCCGCCTCTTTCTCAGAGGCAGACAAGCCGGCTAAATGCTACTGCCAAAGGCATGGGTCATCCAGGCCACGTCCTTGTCTCTCAAGGATGCAGTCAGCAAGTCGATCAACACACCTGCCTGAGTTTGATGCCCAGTGCTCAGCCCTAGAGAGGACAGGAAGAGAGAGGAGGTCCCCGATCCGGCTGAGGCTGGGACACTGTGGGTGTCCTCTGCAGATGGGACCAGGGGTGAGCCTTCTCAGTAGTGGGCAGCTCAAGAACTCACTGTTGGAGGCCAGCTAACATGTGTCAGCCCTGCCTTCAGGGCTGAAACCTGGGGTCTTCATGAGAGGTCCCTCTCCTCTCGGAATGCCGTTGGATAGTGACAGAAATAACACTGATTCCATTACCTTTGAGCCGAAGGCATTTTAACCTGTTTATTTATACTCCCGCAAGGGTAAACATCAATAGCAGATATTCAGTTTCTTCCTGAGAAATCTGGGATGTTTTCCCGAGTTAGGGAACACCTTGGAGGGACCTGAAGGGTGGCGGTGGCAGACCAGGCACTACTGAGGGCTTTCTGCTTCCCTACAGACTTTCCCAAGAGGCACAGTGAGGCCTCTGTCGTGCTCCGATAAGGGCACGTGTGGACCAAGGCCACGCAGCTCGTGGCCTGGAGCTCAGTTTATCCTAACTCGTGGCTGAGGCTCTTTCCAGCATCCTCACTGCTGAAAGAGAAGCTATGTTTTGAAGAATAATGAAAAGAATTCAAGGATTTGGGTTTTTAAACTTGGGATCCCCAATTCCTTAATTGTTTAAGTGTCACTCATAAAATGATACATTCAGCGCATCAGTGAGTGGTCTGCTTTCATACTAAGACAAGAACATCTCACTTGGTCTCTGTGAGGTACCTCATCTCCCTCTAGGGAGGGTCAGGTGGACATTAGGTAAGCTGTCCAAGCCCTGACCATTTGGAACGTGAAAGATTCATTATGCTGAGCATCAGCTATGAACTGAGACAGTCCAAGGCAAATGGGCATGTGGTCATTCTGTTTATAGGACCTTTGACAGTATTACAGGTCATTCATTCATTCAATCAGTCACTTACTCATCCATCCACTAGTCCTTCTGGGCAGTCCCCTGGGCCCAGGCCCACCTCCCCACCAGCCTGACTAGCCCAGTGTGTCAGGAGCACCTCTGCTCTCACAGCAGAGATTGCTCCCGATTTACAGGTGGGCAACTTGCCTGAGATCCCACATGCAGGAAGTGGCAGAGGCCAGGAGGTTTGAAGCCAGGTTCTTGCTGTGTTCCCAGCCTCTGCCAAAGAGAGCAGAGAATGCCTTGGCTTAGGGAGTTGACATTTTTCCCCAAATGAGTATTTAAAAAGCTGCGACCCTCCTTGGGGCACAGGTGCCATCACCACATCAGGATATGATCTTGACGTCCTTAACCCAGGCACTGGCCTGGCCTCTCCCCTTCCTCCCTGAGTGCCCTGTCTCTTTTCCTCTCTCCTCCTTCCTTACTCATCTTTTTCCCCAACTTTGGATTCCTAGACACGAACATCAAAATCTAGTTGTCCTCAGTTGGTTTTTTTAAATCACTGACAGCCCATCCACTAAGCAGAAGGCAAGTGTCTCAGGAGTCTCCCAGACTCCTGAACACCACCTCTCCCCCTGAGCCATATATCACTTTATTTATGCATAGTTTGAGTTATCTCCAGAATAATTGCTTTTAATATGTGTATGTATGGAAGAATTGATGTTATGGAAAGAAAGCCAATCTCCTGAACTTGGCATGCTACTTGATGGATAATTTCCCTTATTTCATGCAAAGCAATACCATTCAGACATTAAAATTCTTTAGGAGCCAGGTGGGGGAAGCAGAAGAGAGTAGAGATAATGAATCCACAGATGATGAGATAAAATCCAAGGCTGGGAAATGAGCGTGAGGGTGCCTATGGAGGGGAATTTGCATGCCTCTTACAATGCTAGTTACCAATTCATCACTTCTGCATAGTGCGTGAATGCAGAGATCAAATTGTTTCAGAACAAATGTTTGTCCTGGAATTGGTAAAGTCGATATTTCAGTGATCCTGGGGCGATATAAGTTGAATGAGAGCTTGACCTTGGATGAGGCCCGGAGTCTGGAAGGGTCTGGTCTGGGGTCCAGGGTCTGTGAGCCCCAGCAGTTGTGCCCGGGACGTTCCTCTGGTGTCCCGATGGCGCCACCTGCTGGCCATATCTGGCATAACACCCAGGTTTCAAGCAGGGCGCATGCACGGAAACTGCGGTCCCGCCCCATCCTGCCGGCATCCTTAATACTTCCAAATTCAGGTTCTAGGTTGAGCCCGCAATACTTTCATTATTTGAAATTCTCTTCTTGGGCACGGTTTTCACTCTGTGACACTCCTTTTTAGCACTGAACACTAATGAGCCAGGAGCATCCCGGGGTCTACCAGCATTCTGGATCCCCCTGTTGGCGCCCAGCTCAAGGAGGAGCTTGGTACTTGAGGGTGCCTTGAACGTGCCAGGGCAAAGGCAGTGCCCTAGACACCTGGAACGTGGTCGTTCCTGTTCCCCCGGGAAGGAGAGCAGATCCCGGGCCAAAGACTCTACCTGTGTCCCTATCTTCCTAAAGGGGAGCCCCGACCGCAAAGAATCCCCAAGAGACAGTGACTTGCCCAGGGCGACAAGACAGAGAGCCCAGTTTCACCTCTCTTCCATGTTGGGGCTCCTTTCGGGTCCTGCCTGCCTCCTGGAGCCTCGCAGTGAGTTGAGAGGGTCACTTCAGAACATTCAAATAACCAGGATAGCTCTGACCCAGGGTCACTCAATAAAGCAAACTTCTCCATCCTGACACCCAGCGTCCCAACAGGCTAAACAGCATATCCAGCGTTATCTTCTACTCCAACTTTGCTGAACAATCGCAGGGAAAGCTCCTCACCAGAGTGGCAACAGCAAGGAACCCTCAAACTCACCAGAGAGACCCTGGCCATCAGCCTTTTCCTGGCAGCCAAGCTGGTGACCGTCTAGGTCTCTGCTCAACCCAGGAGTCACCAGGTGTATCTGCTCTTCCTTAGGTATGGAAGATGCATCATGTCCCACCCATGGGAGGGGCACAAGGGCAGGGATGGGGCCTAATCCACGTGGCATCTCCAACACCCAGCACCTCTATGTTGAATCCAATGATTTGAGAACACTTCCAAATGGTTTGGCCCCAGCCATGCCCACACCCTCGCCTTCAACCCACTGGAGTCATTTTCAAGGAAGTGTGCACTCTAATTCCAGAGGGCACCAAGTTAGTCTAATCTTGTCAATTAAACAAGGCTTCCTCCCATGCTCTGTGTCCAGACAACACTCAGTAAACATTTGTTGAATAAATGAACAAATAAATAAATTTCTATTACTGGTTCCTGATCGTACTATCAGCATTTCTTTAAAAATTCATGAGCTCTGTAATGTTTCCCAGTGTGAGAGCAAACCGTTTTATGAAACTGGCATGAATTTTCTATTAAAGAGAAGAGTATCTATTTATTAATATTCCCAAAGGGTAGCTTTTTGGTTTGCTGCTGTGCTGCTGTTATAATTTTCTATAATTACATGGTGTTGATTGTAGTTTACCAACAGAGCATCAATAAAGAAAACTGTAACCCTGGAACTCTGTGACTTATGTCAAGCAGCCTTACCGCATGGAAAGTAATCAGCTGGCTGGGCTGAGGGTGTCACAGAGAATGTTCTTCCCCCCAAACTGTGAGTAGAGGAAACATGAAGGGGCCATGCACATCTCAATTTGTGCAGGCAAAACTAACAGCAAGTAGGGTCTCTATTAGGAAATGTGTTGGCATAATCCAGTTTGGAATGGAGGGAAAGTCCTATTTTTGAGTGTCACAGGAGGCCAGTGGACAGAAGGCATCAGGGAGGGACAGAGCCTGTTGAGAAAGTATCCGTACACACAACTCTGTGCTAGAATGTCTGTGTCCCTCCAAATCCATGTATTGAAACCTAACCACCAATTTGCTGGTTTTAGGAGATGGGACTTCTGGGAGGTGATTAAGTCATGAGCAGGAGCCCTCATGAATGGGATTGAGATCCATTTTTTGAAGGACTGCCTTCCCCTCCTGTGAGGGCATAGCAATCAGGTGCCATCTGCGAGCCGGGAAGCAGTCCCCCCCCACAACACCTTCACCCTAGACTTCTTAGCTTCTAGGACATTGAGAAACTTCTGTTGTTTATAAACCACCCAGTCTGACCAGTGTATAAAGGGAATTTTCTAAAGAGAGGGCTCTGTTTGTTTTGTTCACTATGGAACATAAGGAGTCAGTAAGGAGTTGAATGAATGAATGAGTGAGTAAGTGAATGGATGAAAGCAAGAGGCTCCCATGGACTGGAGTGGCAGGAGCCCAGTGGGCTCGAGTGTGGCCCTGCCTGTGCCATGCTCTTGGTGTGTGACTTAGACCTAATTACTAGTACTCTGTGCTGTGTTCATCACGGCTGTGGAGAGGACCTGGGCCCCCCTTCCCAAAGTGGCTGAGCATAAGCTGAGGGGCTGTGAAATCCCTCAGGGCGTCCAGTCAGGCCCGCCTAGGACAGCTGGGATAATTCAGGCTGGAGGTTGGTGGAAGCTCCTCTCACACCCACAGAGTGGCCACAGAGCAGGAGCTGTACCAGCCCAGCAAGTATGAAGTGGACCAGGGCTTCAGTGGGGACCCTGCCCCAGGCGTCCCCACCGAGCACCTCTGTGCCTGCCCACCCAGTCCGGGTGTCCAGAGGCTTCCTGAGACAGCTTCTCTGAAGCATAAACTATGGAGGCTTCTTTCCTATGTTGCAACTGGGGGGCATTTTTTTCACCAAATAACCAGAGGATCACTTATAAATAATTCATACACTTTGTTTGGCCCAATTAGCATTCTTCAGAAGGTGGCGGCAATTCTCTGAAGTTGTTTCCTTCCAACATGTGTCAAGGGTGACACCGGAGCACTTCTGTTGGGCTCGGCCAAGCTCCTGCCCTAATTAGATATTTGCTCAGGAGACCCAAGCCAGGAGGGTGGATTTATTTTTAATAAAGGAAGATTAAAATTTGTGCATCTACAGCACTTTAAGGGAGACTGAACCAAATTAAAAATCCTCCCAGATTTTTCAAGTGGGGACCTGAAGAGGAAGCATTGCACATGGAATGAACTGGGACTTGTTGCTTTGAGTCAGGACAAGGAAATCAGGCTCCACCCGGACCAGTTCCAGCTTTAACTTTGAATTGGTTTGTTGGAGTTGAGACTCTGGTGATAGCTCAGGCATGCCCTCTGCGTTTGGAGAGCCACTTAAACCAGACCTTGTGGCCAGGTGTCTATCTGTGGGGTGGCAGCCATGGGCTGCAGAAGGAAAGAGGCTGGGGGGGGGGACCATCAGGGGGGCAGGCAGGGGCCACCTTGGCAGTCTGCAGCTCATGGGGTCACACAGGAATGCAGGCCAACACCTGGTCTTCCCAAGAAAAGACAAATCTTTAGACTTTGATGCAAGACCCCCCACTTGGAAATATTTCAAACTAATTTAAAACCTTAGAAAATGTGAACAGACACCTACTCCTGCAACCCAGCGAACCCCATGACAAACGTTTGTCCACAGAAATGCTTGGGCCTAGGTGTTCACAGCAGCTTTGTTCATGAAAGCAAACAAACTAGAAACAGCCCAAAGTGTGTGACGAGGAGGATGGGAACGTGGACTGGGCGCAGCCAGAGGATGGAAGCTGGTCAGCAGTGGCAGGGGTGAGCCACTGATGCTCTGGACCACCACGACAGAACAGCAGGCCTGAGGAAGCTAATGCACGCAGAGGGCGGGTGCCACATCGCTCCTTCCCAGGAAGTTCAGGAACCCGCAGAACAAGGCCCCTCTGGAGCAGGGCGGCCGTCAGGGAGGTTTGCGTCTGGGCTGTGGGGAGACTTTTCAGGAGCCTGTGGGAAGCTCCCAGGGTAGTGGCAAATGTCCTGCTCTTAGTCGGGGCACAGATGACACGGGGTACACAGCATGTGCTTGTCAAAATGCACTAGGCCATAGGCTTGAAGTCTACATTTTAGTCTGTGATTGTGCCTTAAAAAATAAAACCCTTTCAAATCACAGCACAGGTCACACCCAGCGGTCTGGGTCACATAGGGCAGCAGGCTGATTTGCACGTTCTGCGTTATAGAATCTGACCCTTCATAAGCCCTGGAAAGAGAAACATGTTCCCAGCCAGCAGTTGTCTCTGTGAGGCAAGGGGGCCTGGAGACAGGGAGAGAGGTCCCCATCCATCCCACCAAGTCGCTGCCCACCCAGTGGCCCCTGAAATGCCACCATTTTGAATTCATGGCCATGACTTCATCTTTTCACGTGCAGGTGAAAAGGAACCTATTGAAGAAACTATTGAGCCTGTTCAGACCTATTGATCGTGCTTAAGACCTCAGTGACAGAGCACACGGGACTGTCCTCCTGCCTTAGCTGAGTGGCCTGTGCCCCTGCCTGACACTCGGGGGTTTCACGAAGTTCTTCCCAACCCCTCTTTACCCCGGAAGGGCTCTGGAAATGTGGGTGAGGATGTGGGACATCCGAGCGCATGGAAGTCAAGGCTGTCTGTGCACACGCATGGAGCGCCTACTGTATGCAAGCTAGACAGAGCTGAGGGGCTCGCGGCTCAAGCCGGTGAGTGGCAAGGCCCAGGCTCAACAGCCTACCCCCCGTTCTGAATCAGGCAGTGATTCAGCTACCTGAAAGCAGAGTCCCAGGGCTGGCACAGCCCAGAGGGCAATGTGGGGAGAAGAATTTGACCCAACAAGTGAGGAGGGGTGTCCATTGACAGCTGGAGCCACAGAAACTGGGCTCAGAGTCCTGGCAGGTCTGCAGGGGCAGGGGCAGGGCACTGCAGGGCGGGAAGAGAGATGGGTCCCTGCTCAAGCTGGCCGCAAGGAGTCTGGCTTCAGCTCTGAGGGTAGGCAGGAAAGGGGCAAGAATTTTTGTTCTTTTTAATAGACATTATTAATAGACTTTATCTTTTAAAGTAATTTTAGGTTCCCAGCAAAATTGGGCAGGCAGGTAGAGAGGGCCCTGCCCCTCTGCAGCTGGACCATGAGGGCGGTCAAGGTGATCAGTACAGCCTTGCCCATGCCCAGAGCGACTGTCTCTGTACAGTGACCACTGCTACATTCTCAGAGAAACGCCCTGGCATCCAGCGTGGACCCCATTGCCGTGATGGAATTTGGAGGAAGCTGTGTGCTTTGATAGGGCTGCTCAAATCTCTCACCCTGCAAAGAGCGTCTTTCCAGTAGAATCGCAGTAAACTCCACAAGAGAGGATTTGTGCCCTTCAATGCCTCTACTGCCGGCTTGGGGATCCTCCACCTCAAGTTCCATGTGCCATGTAAGTCTCTAGAGACCATGACCTCCTTGGGGCAGGGATGGGGACCCTGACATCCTGCGAGCCTCCAAGGCATGGAGCAAACCCCCATGTGTTTGGAGAAGTTTACTGAATTGAGCGGGTTGAATTTCATGGCATCCGATGCACCCTGGTCCACCTGGGCAGTGTTCAGCAGCGATGTGCGGCCTCGAGACCGTCTGCCTGCAGCTCCCTGGGAGGGAGGGCTCAGAGAACACAGCCTGGTTCTGAATTAGCGCAGTCAGAGCCCTGGAAGGAAGTAAAACTCCCATGCTCCGCACCGTGAGCAGGCATAATGCCCTCCACAGCAAGTAATGGCCAATAATGACCCATCTCTTGTCCTGTTCATTAGCCAGGGACCTCCTGAGGGACTGTGCCAGGGGTATCACCAACACCTGTTACAGGACCGAGGCACCTGCTGTGAAGGAGCAAGGCAAAGGTCAAAAGGCACAGACAAAAATAACCATCGTTCTGAGCTTCTGGCTGCATCTTTTAGAACCACGAGGCTGCTTTTTGCTGATGGCTCAGCATCTTTCTGTGACTTTGATGTTGATTCCACATTGGTTTCCAAGGACTTTGATTTCCAGTCTAATCATCCTCGATTTCAAGGAACAATTGAATAATATGCATTCGGGTATTGATCACGGGTAGAGCTGTGCCCAGGTGATTGGCATATTTGCTGAGTCAGATCAACCCCAGGTGGCAGCAAAACCACATTTAGCATTGAAGACAGGGTGTTAGCTTGTCGTCCCACCACAGCGTCCCCCCTGAAAGCAGTGACGGGGGTGCTGGTTTGTTTATGGCTCCTGTTTGAAAGACATCATGAAGTGATTTACTGACACAGCCCAGATAAAGTCAAATGAAAGTCACAAGGCTGAGCAGCTGGCGTTTACTCGATTAGCATGCTGAAAGCATCTTGACCAGATTTCTGAAGCCCTGGGAGGGTTCTCACGATGCCACCCTCCAGGCACAGCCCTCCCGAATCTGTAGCACCTGCGTCCCAGGTGCAGCCAGTGCACCTGTTCCCTGGGGCAGGATGTGAGCAGATGCCCAGGCAGGGAATTGGGCATCCTGCCTCCAGGTGTGATGGAAACAGGAAATGCACCTCCCACAGCGTCCTCGCACCTGCAAGGGGAACCCCCTGGCCCAGTGGGATGAAATGTGCCTGCAAAGAAGATGCCTGGTAGGTGCAGCATCTATGGTCTGTCAGGATAAGTCAAGGAACAGGCCAGCCCTGCTCAACACTGCCTCCCCCTGGCACAGACACCCCACCTTCTCCTGGCAACACACCTGACAATGCACTGGGCGCTGCTGCTCTGGACACTGCCCTCCCTATGCAGGAAATGCAACACCACGAGAGAGCCCTGACTCCCAGCAGTGCACGTTCAAGTTCAGAGCGAGGAGCAGACAGGGAGCCCAGACAGAGCAGCAGGTGGCATGGCCCGATGAGATGTCTGGGGCCAGGAGTTGGTGGTAAAGCCAGGAGTGGCTCTTAAGGGGGATGAAATGCCAACTGAAAGATGACAAGGAGGGTGTCTGCCCTTGAGAGTCATGTGGACAAGGGCCTGGCAATGATGGTTGAGTTAGAAAGAAGCCACCATCTCTCTAGAGTTACCCTTGATATTGCAGTCATTCTTGGCAAGCTGGGACACCTGAACATCTTCATGCAAATGATAACACAATAGTGAAGTGAATGAAATCTAATCTGAGCGCCTTTCCATGGCAGTGGAGGTCACTGTCTGCATTTGCTGTACAACAGGCCCCCTTATTCAGAGTCTCAGTGACCCGTGGCCAGCCACAGTCCCATAATAGGCAAGCACAGTCTGCTAAGATATTTCAAAAGAAATCACATTCACATAAATTTTATTACAGTATGTAATTATAATTTTTCTGTTTCATTATTTTTGTTAATTTCTTGTTATGCCTAATTCATAAATTTTACTTTTTCATTAGTACACATGCGTAGAACAAAACATGGTCTATATGAATATATAGGGCTTAGTACTATCTGAACTTTCAGATATCCACTGGGGATCTTGGAATGTGTCCTCCATGGATGAGGTGAGACTATTCTGTGAAGATAAGTCGTGTTTTCCATTAGGATCGTGGCAATTTCTCACTGAAAAAGTAACTGACTTCAAAAGTATGGAGGGCAGTATCTTTGGAGTCTGTTAATTTTATTTAGTTAATATCAGGAGAGGTAACCTTGCTGTTCTCGGGGTACTTTTTCCTGATCATAAATAGTCCATTCTGTAATAATAGGTTTGGTTTTGGTAAGATCCAAACACAATCCCAAACAGAATCAGAGTCCACTGCTTAGGTAGTATTTTGTTTTGTTTTGTTTTGAGACAGAGTCTCAAGCTTTGGCCCTGGATAGTAGAGTGCTGTGGCATCATAGCTTACAGCAACTTCCAACTCTTGGGCTCAAGCCCTCCTCTTGCCTCAATTTTTCTACTTTTAGTGGAGATGGGATCTCACTTTTTCTCAGGCTCGTCTCAAACTCATAAGCTCAAGCAATCCCAGGTGGTAATTTTTAATGAATAAAGGATTCAGTGCTGCTATATCTTACTTAAAATGGCAACCAGCTACTGCAAGGGCAGGAAGGAAATAATTATTGGTAATACTGGAAGGTCATGAAACATTGCGAGGCATTTTGCCTTATAGCCTAATACCTGAGATTAGGCGACAAAACCTTTGTTTCCCCTCTTTGGCTTTATGTGACCCCCCATTCAGGAGGGAAGAGTTACCACTTACAGGTCTCCAGGGGCCCTTGCTTTGTTCTTTGAACAAAGGAAGGATGGGGAAAAATGGAGCCAATAAATGTCTAGGTTCATTTCCGTCTTTGCCCAGCAATAGGCACTCTGTAAACTTTGTGTTCTCTGAGTGAGCCATGGCACTCTGTAAACTTTGTGTTCTCTGAGTGAGCCATGGTCAGTGGGTGTGTTAGTTACTGAAAAAATGATTCCAAGTATTGCTTCAGGGTCTGTGAAAGTGCTTTTGAGAAGCTTCCTTGCGTCTTTAGCTATTTGAGGGTGCTGTATTTATTGGAACAAAAGAGGAAGACTTAATTCTCACAGAATGAACCTTTCATTTTGTATTCATCATCAAGAGGATACTGTGCGTAATTGAAACTATGCAAATTAGCATGTGGTACATAGGAACCTGAACTTATCCCTTACCAGACTTACTGGCATGTCAGTCGTCTTACAGCCTCTGCCCAGTGCCCAGGCACAGCGCTGTCTGTCCTCAGGGGCCCTCCGTGAGCCAGGCAAGAAGCCCCCTGTGGCCAAGAGCGCCAGGGGTTGGGATGTCCCAGAGCTTTAACATTTTCTTGTGTAGTATTGTTTTAATTCAGTGAAGTCAAGTTTAGTGTATAATCCTTAGTGTATGATCCACAGCAAGCATGCATACCGGTCTTCAGCAGCAGTTTCTTCGTATTGTTTTGTTTGCTTTTGATATTGGGTCTCCCTCTTGTCACCCAGGCTGGAGAGCAGCAGCAGCATCATAGTCCACTGCAGCCTCAAACTGCTGGGCACAAGTGATCCTCCTGCCTCAGCCTCCTGATTAGCTGGGACTACAGGTGTGTGCTGTCAGGCCTAGCTAATTGTTTTACTTTTTTGTAGAGACAAAGTCTCCCTATGTAGCCCCTAATAGATTTTCTGAATTCATTGATGACAAATTGCTGCCTTGTGTTACTGTCAGCGTCAGGGACAGGGCAGGGGCCCAAGTGAGGACGCGGCGCTCCTGCTTTTCTACCCTCACCTCCGATGGAGCCCCTGACTTTCTTCTACTGGACCCCACACCCTGATACTTCCAGAGGTACCACTTCCTGGGGTGTGCCCAGATTTCAGCTTCCTGAGCCCAGACCGTTCCTCCGTGTATCACGGGAGCTCCAGCAGGACGGCCCCAGCAGGCAAGGCATGTACACACTGGGCAGCCACGTGGCCTGCCCTGTACGCCCCAGGCAGGGGCTCAGGCTGCAGAGGACCCAGCACCCTCTCCCCACCACCCCTCGCCCCGGCGTCTCTCTGCTCAGCCAGCGAGGTGTTGGACAAGTACCTCACCTTCCCCAACCTCCCTATCCTCATCTGCCAGCCATCCAGGCAGAGTGGCAGCTGATTATCTAGGGGGTTGTCAGAGGAGAGTCAGACTGTGGGGGGGACCCCCTCACCCTCACAAGCCAGAGCAAAGAGACACTCCTCCCTACCCCCTCCTTTCCTTCCTCCTTCCTTTCTCCCTCACTCCTTCTCTCTTCCCTTGTGCCCTCCCTCCCTTCCTTCTAACTGCCTGGCACCTGCTCTCACGCTGTCCCTCTTCAGTGAAGGAAGACACTGGGCCACACTCACTTCCAAGGGGTCAGCCCGTGCTTGTCCAGAGAAGAGCTGGTCCCCTGCCCGGACCCTGGAGGACATTGTGGGCCAGTTCAGAGTCCTGCCAGTGACAAAAAGCCCAGCCACAGACACCACTGAGCCTCTCTTCCATATTTTTGCCTAATACCCTGGTGTTTTTCTCTCTCTTAGCACGTGGACGTCTTTGCCAGCCTCCTCCTAATGTTGTTTCCCTGATTTTACCTTTAGATGAATGCGATAACTTTTGTTCAAAAGCAATTAAATCCCAACCTTCACCAATGGAGATAAAAAGCACACCGCTTGTTTCTTTTCTTTTTAACAAGCAAAGCCTTCTCTAAGGAGGCAGTTTCCCTGTGCCTACATCTAGAACTCACCGAGTCTACAAATTTTACCATTAAGAGTTCTTTTAATTTGTATTTAAATCTCCCGTCCACGTAAGTATATTCATACCTGAAACTTGCAAAATGTCTAAATTTGTTCCTTCTTTAGAAATATCTTTTTATTTGAGTTTTTGTTTTTCCTCGAATCATTACAAAATAATAGCCTTCCTCATCTTGTGAGTCATACTGTCCTGATTTCATAAAAACAGGTGCTTGGTATCAGATACAGACCAGGGTCTCAGGTGCTTGGTACCAGATACAGATCCACCCCAGCTGTAGATCCCTTGTCTGTGGACAAGAGTCCTAACAGCATCAGCTGCCCAGGGGCCACTGGGGGCAGGGAGAGAAGGTCAGGTCAGAGGGGTTGGCGGTGCCTGGTGGACCCAGTTCAAAAGGGTCCGTTTGTATCATCAGTGCTTATTCCAGAGAATCCGTGCGTCCTTCCAACCTGTGCTGCCATGACATCCTTCCAATGATGGCCACTCATCTGTGTGGGTTCTACCCAAGCCCTGTCCCTTCTCGGACACCTGTGCCCGGCCTGCGAGGGGAACCCCAGAACCCCAGAATTTGCCCTCACTGTCCAGGGTCCATGGATGCCAATGAAAGAGGACTCTGGGCTGTAGTGGGAGGAAGTTTATTTCCCCATTTGAAGTGTCCTAGCTGAAGTTAAGTGACTTTCTGCTCTAGGATTTATCAGCTCACCCTCCTGGCTTCCCCAGGAATGTGGATGTGGGCGTCTATGCATGATCCTAGGAGATGCTGGGAAGTGGGCAGCGGCTCCTTCTGAAAGGTCACTGTGTCCCTCTCTCTGGTCACATTATTTCTTTTCACATAGACGGGCCTTAAAGGACCCCCTAAAGCAGGCTGAGCTCCCTGAGAAGGGAAGCAGGATCTCTGGTCTTTCACTTTTGGCTTTCTGAACAAGCCTGGACAGTCTGGAAATGAGATACCCTGGTCTGGACCAGACATGCTGTTCCTGCCAGGGGATGTGCCACGTAAGCCTGCATCTCAAGGAACAAGGAAGCCGAGCGGTAGGGCAGGTGGGACAGCTGCCCACTCGGCTCTCCCTCTACTGCAAGCAGAGGTGTAGGGGGCCCCAGTCACCTGAGGACTTGGGAGCCTCCAGAGGCAGCAAGCCCAGGACATTGATGGAGCAAATGTTTGGATTTCCGGAGAACACTGTGCTTCGCCAGCTCACAGCAGGTATCAATTACTGGGTTCACAGAACTTTCTAGAAAGATTGACCATGCTTTTCAGGCTTGGGGAAAGTGAGGAGCTGTGCTTACCTGAAGGTGATAGATATCAGGCTCGCCCTGCCCCTGTCCCTGCCCCTGTCCTCTCTGCGATGCCAGGTGGCCTCTCTCCTGGCAGGTGTGGGGATGCCCGCGTCTCACGCAGCATCCTTTGGGGTGGGGGCTAGTCGAACCCACCACTCCCTGCAGGGCATGAGCCCCTCCCATCTTCTCTTTGGCTACGTGTGAGGTTAGAGTAACCTGCACCCCAGGAAAGGTGCGGGGTCGGCAGTGCCCCTGCCCTGCCCCACTCTTCAGGGGCACAGGTCCCCCAGCTCTTGGTGTCAGCTCCTGCACCAACAGCATGTCGTGGGGTGCCCCACACCCCTCTGTGTGCCCCTTACCTGCTGTGCCTGTGCCTGTAAACTGGCCCCACTGAGGGCCCGTGCACTCAGAGCGACTGGATCTGCAGAGCACAGGACTAAGCAGGAGGCGGGACCTGCCCAGGAAGCGCCCCCAGCCCCAAGGAGGTCCTGAGACCCTCTGGGATGCCGCCCCATTCCACCTGCAGCCGCTCATCCTGCCCCACCCTGCACACAGGGTGGACACTCCCGGCCTCCGCTGTTCTCCTCCTCCTCCTCCTCCTCTCGGATGCCCACCTTGCTCATTTCTCCTGGGGTTCTTCAACCAGACACAGTCACCCTTTTGGGGTTTGCTTCCCCTCCTCTCTCACCTTCTGCCCTGGGCACCCTCAACTGTGATTGTTTCCCTCTCTCTTGGTTGCAAATTCTGGGGAGCAGAGATAGGACCGAGCCATTCCCATACTGGGGGCTTCTGACTCAGAGCCCAGCAGGGTCACTGTGTGAGGTCACCATGAGTCATCACTAGATGCCTGGCGTGGAGGCTGCCTGGGACTCCGCCCAGATGGAGGAAGCATGTGGAGAATTCCCTAGCCCCATCACAGGCTCCCCAATCTCAGGGACTGAGAGAGCAACACAGCTTGTTCCCATGTGGCTGCGTGCTTTAAGGTGGAGGGACAGGGACAGCAACTGGCCAAGTGCCAGCTGTCCATCTGTGCAGAGGACCCAAAGAGTCCTGAACGCATCAGTTTGGGCATCTCAGATAGGACACAGGACTAACTCTGTCCGACACCACCCAGGGCCTTCTCCCCGACCTGGGGTCACGCAGAGGAGTCAGATCCCTGGGGACCCTGGGAATCCTGGCTCGGGGGCACTGCTGGAGGCCACACTTCTCTCTCGGGTGATGCAGATGCCAGCGGAGTCTTCATCTGTCTCTGAATAGAGGAAACGTGCTGGTCACGTGCACCTGCTGATAGCAAGTTAGAGAAGCCGCGGCCGAGGTAGAGACAGCCTGCGTCCGGGCGGGCTGAGTTTGGACAGGAAGCCTGGGCTGGCCTAAGGCCCTCGCCTGTGGGGCTGGGTGAACCTGGGTGTGAGCAGCGCCGGGGCCCTCAGGGGCCTGCAGGGTCATGCACCCACCTCCCCATCTGCCTGCAGCAGAGACACCCAAGCTCTTTCTGAAAGTCACTTGCACAGATTGTTCTTCTGGTGGGAAAGACGTTTGTCCCCACTCTGGCACAGTCCCCCCCTCACAGCCTCACTGAAAGACAGGAGTAGACAGAGGCACAGACGTCCTCAGTGCAGACTGCCGAGGGCAGGTCCAGGCTCTGGGACTGCAGGCTCCTCCGTGGAAGTGGCAGAGCCTCCATCATGGGCTGTCCCCACCCCATCGTGTGCCGTCCCAGGAGGGAGAGGGGCAGAGAGCACATCCAGGGGCTCATAAACACCACCAGCCTCTGCTGAGTTTGGGGTCCTGGTGCACAGAGGCCAAGCGCTGACAGCACCATCCCCGCCTGTGAGTCGCACGCACGTTACAAGAGTCACCACGTTCACTACCTGCTTGAATCCCTTGTTTTCCTGATTGGGAAGGGCTCAGAGAGGATCTGGGCTCTGGAAAAGGCCCTCGTCTAGGGGAGGGAGGAGAAAGAGAGAGCGAGCGAGCCCCATGAGAGAGGGACAGAGAGGCCAACCAACCGGCTGGGTCTTCAGCCTCTGGGCTGGAGCTCCCTGGAAACCAAGGCAAGTTGATGAGTGAGAGACTCTGCCATGCTAGTCACTGACAGCCTACTTCCTTCATGGTGATTCTTCCAGAAGCTTCCATGGAGCCACTCCCATGCTGGCACTGTGTGCTGGCACCAGGGTGCAGACATGCCTGCCCTTGAGGGGTCTGTTGGTGAGGAGTGAGGATAATTCTGTACTTGCCTTAATGTGGTCCCAGCAGAAGCTTTTTCTGGATGTCTTTAAACTCTGCAGTCACCAGTGTGGCCGGGAGACCCCTGTGTAGGGCCTGGGGGTCTCTGGGGGCATCGTGCAATCGGTCCCCTAAGCCTCCCTCCCCCATTTGACTGGCGAATCCTCATCTGCTTCTCCCAGGCAGCCTTCCAGAGCCCTCTGGAGGGGGCGGCGCTGCTCCCAGGCACTGCCACCACCCTGCACGTCTCATCCCAACACCGCTCAGCTGCCTTCTCCTTACTAAGCCCTTCTGTCTCTGACCAGGTAGACGTTTCGGGGTGGGCCAGGGGCAGTATTTGTTGTCTCTCCAGATTCTGGCAAACAGGCAACTCTCAGTAAATGTTGCTGAATGAATGAATGAATGTTCAAATAATCAGACCAACAGGTACCTGTAAGTCTACAGGGTTTCACTCAACTAGCAACTAAACGGACTGCGTAGGGATCAAAAGCATACTCTACATGTGGTCAAAAAAGTTTAGGCCACCCCTCACCATTTTTGGAGGCCTGATCCAAAGTGGGCTGGATGCACCGTGACCCAGGGCTCACTCAGAACTCCTGGGCCCAAGTGATCCTCCTGTCTCCAGAGTAACTGGGAGTAGAGGCACCCATCACAATGCCCAGATAATCTTTTTATTTTTAGTAGTGACAGGGTCTCATTCTTGTTCAGGCTGATCTGGAATTCCTGAGTTCAAACTTCCATGAGTTTGAAATATAGGCATGACCCACTCTGCTTGGGAAAACATTAAACTTTTAATGATGAAATGGTGCTTGTATTAATGAAACCCAGGAAGGTTCAGTGGACAGCCCACCTTGCTTCTGCCGTAGTCTCATCAGAGGGTGGGTAACACGTGTAGGAAACAGTCTCTTTAACAGTGACTACATTGGAGCTCTCTTTAGCAGGGACTAAATCAGCAGCCGTACTTGTCTCTCTTTTCCTCACCCTTTCCTAACGTGATATTGGTGACACTTCTTCACGGGCAGCTGGCACACTAGAGGAGCAAAAGTGCTCTTGGACAAGAGCGGTTGTGATGCTGACTCCTTCCAGCCTCGTGGCGTGCTGGGAGAAGGCTTCCAGGCTGGGGCTTCTACTGGCCGCCTGCCGCACCAGCCAGGTGAGCTGTGGCCCACGTCGGGGCAGCCAGCCGGAAACATGAGAAGTTGTAGGTCAGGTGTTTCTAGATATTTTCAGGAAATAGAGGTTGAAGAGTTTTGCAGTAGGATGTATGTGAATAGTCTGAACTCTTTCCCTAGACTCGCTTGGACGTTTATTTACCTTATAGGGTGAATCTACAACTCTTTATTTAAATTGTTTTGGTGATAGTTTCTGAATTTGCATTAAACTTGTGGGTCAGAAGTAAACTAAAAAGGCAAACAAAGTGAGAAAGTTAGCGATAAAGTTCGAACTTATTATAAGTTACACAAATAGCCATCGATATCAGCATTGACCATCTACCTCAGAGGCCATAATGATATCTCTGGTCACACTGAAGCCAGAAAGAAAAAAAGAAAAGCTGCTAGGAGAATCTCAACATTCACTGAGTGGCCGGTAGGCCCCTGTGCCTAAATGACGCAGATGCAGGGACGCCTGCCCCATGACGTGACTCTTCATCTAGATCAAATGACTGTTCTCGGTTAATTTTTCTCATCTTCAATTCAGAATGTCCTGGTGCACTCACAGAAGGTGAAGTGAAGACTGTTAACACTTCCAGGACTAGAATAACTTCACAAACCCTCAGCTGATGCCAGTTTTAGAGTTGTTAGGGTCGTTTTCAAATAGCAAATTGGTTCACGCCAGTAGTAGTTTTATTATTTTTTTGTCTATTTCATGGAATCCAAATTCAACTTAGGAGTTCCTCTGTCAAAGGTGAACCCTTAACTTAATTGCTAATGTCACTGGGCGTCCGGTGAAAGACTTTAACCCTGATGACAAAATCATCTGTGTGAACATTATGAATATAGGAATATAAATACTGGTGAAGCTCAGCATGCATAGTAAATGTATTATACTCGGAATCGATTGTGGTGTTCAAATCATTTAAAATTGTGTGCAAACATGCAGGATATGTTATCAGTTAAAACAGAAGTTGCAGATGTCAAAATTTATAAACGGTTATACATACACAGAGTAACTGAACTGTAAATTCATGATAATGAGGGTGATGTTGAATTTTTAGAAATGCACCAGCCTGGTAGTATGCACTTCCCTGGGCAGTGATGCATTGCCCATCGTCCACCAGATTTTAAAAATGTGTAGGCATTTTGAGAATCGCTCAACCTGAGTGTCCTGTAAAGATGCTGAACTTTTCTGCAAACAAGGCCCTAAACGTTGGTTGCATTTAATTCTAAACTAATTGTGAATATATTATAGAAAAATTCAACAAACAGAGCATCCAACTCCACACACTCTCTCTCAGCTTTTGAAACTTTTGGAGTTTTCAATTATTGAAAGCAAAGGTTATGAACAAGAAGACATTAAAACTTCTTCCTACAAAAGCAAGGGAGGAATAAAGTGAATTAAATGCTAAAAGCTCAAAAATGCTAATTCAAAAAAAAATTGCAGGCCATTTTATGAAAAAATTAAAACATTAGGGACACTTAAAAATATACTAAAAAACTTACTATTGACAGATAAAGCTAAAAAAGTAAATGTGTACCAAGAATAAGTATTTGTTTACAGTCTCATTTTATTTTTAGATAATCAACATAAAAGTTTTTTTTTTAAATATTGCTATAATGGATACAGATATGTTAATTTTTGTTTAGAAAGTTTTTATTAATGGTCTATCCACATTTAAAAAAATTTTTTAAATGGTCTGTGAATAGAACTACTTAATAGGCTCCAAGTTTAATAAAATGAAGCCCCTGGTAAATATGAGTTTTAGCGAAGCATACAGCTTTAATCGTTCCAGCGCCTCCTTCGCTCTCATAGGAGTCTGGTTTGATGAGAAGTTACACGGCACCCATTTCAGAGGCTTTTCTTACGTGCAGTGGCTATACAACCTGAGTGTGACTCCCAAATCATTATCTCCTGCTTCCTTATGAAGGAACCGCATCTGTTTCAAAATCAAGAGCAAAAGAGCCACGTGTGCGGGCCACACAGGTGCTGATCACATGCGTGCTGACCAGACAGGTGAGGGGTTTGGCTGCAGAGGGAAAACACTACTCCCTTGGGCCTGCAGGGGGCAGTATGGTTCAGCCCACTGCTGTATGCCTGGCTAGCTGTTCAGGGCACTTTCCGGACCCTGGGAGCAGGATAGCTCCTTGACCTCAAATGTCCTGAGAGACATAGGCATTGGGGAGTCAAGTGGGGAAGAAGTCAGGCCTGGGAATGGGAATGGGGGCATGAGAGACAACCCCTGCCCCCAGGAAACCCCAGACTGGTCTAGAGCTTCAGCACCTGAATCTCCTTACACAGCCCCAGTAAGGTGGTCCCCGAAGGCAAACCTCCGTCTCAGGTGGCTCAATGTTAAAGGCTAGTGGGAATGAGTGCAGAGTGGAGGAAGCGAGGCTCTCCAGAGAGGGGGCACTGAGAGGGAAGGAGAATCCCAGTGTGCCCAGAGCCATCCACCCCCTCCTGTCCGATCTCCTGCCCGGCTCCCTTGCTCTGTCCCTGGTGTGGTGACTTCCTTCAGCCGTCCACCTGGAGCCTGGCCTTCCTCCCTGGGCAGCCCTCTGACCCTTCAGGCACACACAGCATCCATCACCACCCCTCCCAACCAAGCCCCAGACCCCAGACCCAATTCCTGTGGGCAGCCTCCCCTAGAATGTCCCACTGTCCTCTGAAACTTCATCTGCATGTCATCTCCAACTGAGGGCCTGCTGGACCCTGCTCCTGGGGCTTTGGTGAGGGCTGATGAGTCAGTTGTCTCAGAGCTTCAGGTAGCTTGTTGTGCCTCATGGGAGGTCCCCAGATGACAGCTGGCATTATTGCCTGTGTTCCAGGTTGAAATCCATCTTTGTCCTCACAGCGGGGGGCCCGTCCCCATCTCTGCTGATAATGAAGCTGCTCCCACTCCACCTTCTAAGATGGGAACCCAAATAGACTGGTGCCCAGCTGTCACCCACACCTGACTGATACCCCTGCATGGAGGCTACCTCTGAAACCCTCTCACACATTCCTCCCAGTCCCACGGCCCCCGCTGAGCCCCCTTAGTCTCTAGCTTCAAACAGTGCACCCCAAATGCTTGTGAGCATGGGAACTGCCTAGGGATCTTCAGAGGTGGTAGGTCTGGGGTGGGCCTGCCCTGTGTGAGGGCCTGAGCTCCAGTTTCCAGGGCTCCCCCTTGAAACTTTGCTCACAGCTAGGGTTTGAACCTAAATAACTCCAGTCTATATAAAAGATTCGCTCCCCAGATGTTCAGATTTTCAACATCTGGAACTGGGCCTGGGAATGGGGGCATCTTCCCTTAGGACCTTCCAGCAATTGTAACAATGTAAGTTGTTAGAGAAAATGAGGCTTTAGGAGCAAGCCTAGCTCTAACACAGGTAGCATGCCAGGACTTTCACAATTTGGCCCTGGACTATCCATCTGCCCTCGTCCTGGCTTCCCCATACACCACAGGTGCAGCAGTCTAAAATGTGAACTGCCAGGACAGTAGGTCCTGAGGGACCTTCCTTCATGCCTCTGTCCCCTGGCCCATATCCCCTTTGCTTTCTCCTCCAGACAGTTCTGTATGCTTCATTCCTAGGGAAGTGATGGCAGACTGGCCTGTGGGAGTCACTGTTCCCTCACCTCGTTCCTTGGCACTGTGGCCCATCTCCAGAGCATGACTTTGGGGGTACTGGGCGGCCCCTTTTCCACCTGCCTTTCCACCTCAGTGAGCAGGCTCAGGGCAGAGACTCACTGCATCCCTGTATCTCTGCAAGCCCAGGGCCTCGCAGGCTGCCTGGTCCAAGTTGTTATCTAATGAAGAATATTTAAAAGCCATCACATGGAATAAAAAGACACATTTCTAATCAAGTTGATAGCTGGTTGACTTTTGAAGGGAGTAAAATTAACATCTGTTTTGTCAGAAATAGCCTATTTTGATCACCTCAGTTCTGGAGATCACACATATTTCTTGCCCTATATACGAGTACTTAGCATTTGGTAGGCTCACAACAGATACTGATTAAATACAAATCCTTAAAATTCTTCATGGTTTTGGTTTTTGCATTCATGCATTATTTGTGTATTGATTTGTGCCCTTGCCTTTGACAGTGAATGGCCAGGAAGGGACATGAGGTTACTGGCCTTGGCCTGGAAATAGGGCAGTAACAGGGCAGGTGATAGGACAGGTTTTTAATGCTGCACAGTTTATCGCCCTCTCCTGGTCACACCAGGAAAAATCACCTGTCTCTCCCGGCAGTGCTTCAGTCCCCAGAGCCTAATGGATGATCTCTGTTCTTTTGAAGCATGTCAACCTCCTCTTAGATCAGGGATCATTTGGAAAGGAGGATTGTCAAATTAATGTGTGAGATAAGAAAAGATGGGGCAACCAGGAAGTCTGCATTTCTGGAGTTGCATTACGCCAATAAATACTGCCCTCTCAATTACTCTGTAATTTACCCAAGTGTATTAAAAGTGTAAAGGCAGTGAGTCATAAGGTTTCAGAAAACCATGTGTGGAAACATATGCAGAGCTGACTATCACGGAAGGGCCAGGGCTGTGTGCAGAGGGTGGGGCCTTTGTCTTCTGTCATCCTGGGTTCGAATCACAGCCCTTCCATGTCCTGCAACCTGACTTAATGGTAGTACCTTCTTCTCCAGGAGCCTCCGTTTCTCAGCCCTTAAGGGGATAATTCCATTTAGAGGGCCCAGTGCACTGTAGGTGCTCACTTGGGGAGAGCTATTTGTGTGCACACAGCTCACTTTGTGATTTAAAATGCATATTTGGGAAATAAAACAGAGGAAGGCAGAGAAAGTGCTGAGTGATGCTGCTATTGCTGTTCTGAGCTAATTGTCATCGTGTGCTTGTAATGGTTCCATCTTAATAGCAGCGATTACAGAAAAACAATTAGGATTTCTCACGCTCATTCAGATGCCGTCTCTAATTACAAGCATCAGCGTTCACCATCCCAGCAGCCCCAGTGATGAATGTGTCTTGGCCTCAGTCCTGAGATGGGGTCCATTCACATCCCTGAGAGTGGCTTCCTGCAGGAAAGTGCTTTTGGTGGGGACAGGGTGTCCCAGGCTGACCTTGGATGGGATTTAGTGGATGGGAAACAGGGATGAGGTTCCCTCGATGTGTCTGCACCGTCACCAGCAAAGCAGGTGTCAGCCGCCCTCCCTGTCCCCCACTGGGCCTCTCGTGAGGGTTCCTATGCCACCAAGCAGTCCCTATTATGTTTAGAAATGATCTAAGATGTTAGGGCAAAATGGAGTTCCAGGTGGGCAGGAGGTGACCGCCTGCGGGCCCCAATGTCAAAGAGCCTTTCTCTGTGCTGAGCCCTTTTGCAATCGGCATCTTCCCCAGTGGACCCCCTTTCTCCCCCAATAAATGCTACCTCTGTTCTCAAGGTGCCAAATCACTCTACTGAGATGACCTCTCCTGCCCCAGGCATCTGGGCATGAGCACAGTCAGATTCAAGGCTGGGCAGAGGGCCCAGAGCTGGAGCCAGAGTGTAGGGGGAGCAGAGAGCAGGGGACATGTCTTCAGGTGATGAGCCTGCCTTCCAGACTACGGTGGCTTCCTAGCGAAGAGATCACATGTCCTGGGGCAGAGAGAGAAGGGCAAAGAAACAGGATGACAAGCACTATCTGTGGCCAGAGAATAGGGATTGCGTGGGAGGTGGGGTCACCTGGGGAAAAGTTGGGGGGACACAGAGTAAAGGGCCTGGGATCCAGACTGAGCTACTTGTGGGCATGGCAGGGTCTGAGGCACCAAGTTCCTGGGTCCAAGTCCCTGATCGGCCCTCGCTAACCATCAGCAAAGCTGGGCCTCAGACCCTTGCTCCCTCCTTGGAACTGGTGAGCGGTCATGCTGACAGCATCCCCCCACACTGAGAAGGGTCAGTGAGGTGATCTGTGAGTGTGACGGGCCGAGCTGTTGGTTCAAGGGAAGCCCTGAGCTCTATCAAAGGCCAGTGGGTGAGTCCTCTGAGCCTGTCCCTGCCTCTCCGCAGGTCCGCCATGGAGCCCTTCTGTCCCTTCCTGCTGGCGGGCGTTAGCCTGCCACTCGCCAGGGCTCTCAAGGGCAACGAGACCACCACAGCAGAGAGCAACTGGACCACCACGACGTCAGGTAAGGACCCACTGCCACCTGTGCTGCCACTGCCTGAGCTCTGGGGACTGTTCAGGGGTGATGGAGGCGTTAGGGGAGAGACGGAGGCTGGCTGGCTCCGTCTCTGCTCTGTCCTATTTTGTGACTATAGAAACAGGCAGGCTTCCCCTGTACCCTTCTAAGATGCGCCGTAAGTGTGGCCCCACCAATTACTCTCCCTCCACCCATCCTGCCCCCTCCCCTCCCCTCCCTTGCCCCTTTTCCCACGTTCTTGTGCTGTAATTGGGTTATAGCCTTCATATGAAAGCTATAAATTACTTTCATAGTAGGGCTGAGTACATTGGATACTTTTTCTTCTGTTCTTGGGATACTTTACTAAGAAGAATATTTTCCACCATGAAAGCTATGTCAACCCATTCGATGAAAATATTTCAAATTGTATATAAAACCAGCACATTGTACCCCATGATTGCATTTGTGTACACAACCATGATTTAATAAATAAATAAATAGAAACAGGCAGGCTAAGAAAGTCAGTTTGGTGAGTGGTTGTTCAGTGAGGCTTAGCACTCTGGAGATGACAAACCCGCCCCCTTGCTGGGTGAGGTGTCAGCCTAGGGGAGAAGTCGGACAGCAAAAGGGTCAAACATTTCAAAAGATCACATTGTGCAGAAAACCAACCATGAACACACATGGATGAGGCAACGGGGTGTAAACACTGACGTGATAGTTGGTGACGTTAAGTAGAAACTTATTGTTAATCCTTCAGGTGAGACATTGCTACCGTGATTAGGTTGATTTAAAGTAAACTAGAGTCCTTACCTTTTAGGGGTGTAGGTATTGCAAAGCCTGGGAGTCACTCGGAGAAGGGGTGTGGGAAAGAGAAGGCACCGCGGAAGAACAAAGCTGTAAAAAAGGAGACAGGAAAAGTACAGGGTCACACATGCAACCACGGTCAGTGACAGGAGCTGGACACAAAAGACCACACATCACATGGGTCATCAGGTGAGTCCGTGGATAGGAAACGTCCGGACGGGCAGATCTATGGAGAGAGAGAGCACATAAGCTGTTCTGGGGCTGGGGTCGGAATGGGGGGATCTTACAGGGCTGCTGGAAATGTTCTGGGACAGCTCTGTGACTCTACCAAAAAAATGTTGAACCATAAGCTTCAAAGGGCACATTTAATGATAGGTAAGCTTTATCTCAGTGAATAAATAAATATGCAAAGTGAAAAGAAGGACGAAGCGGGGTAGAAGGTGAAGAAATAAGAGTGAACGGCAGGGTTCACGTCCCAGCTTGGCCCCGTGACAGCTGAGTAACCGGGACTCGTGCGTTTGTGGAGAGAGTCACAGCACCTGCTCTGGGCACTGCCGTGAGTGCCAAGGAGACCACTGCACTGAGGACGTCCCTGGGATGGACTGTGGTCTCGTCCTCTACACAGGAAGGGGTGTGCCTGCGTGGCAGGAGACCAGCTGGTCTCCTACTGACCCGAGGTTGACTCTTCGGTACACCGTCTTGCTCTTGGATGACCCTGCCACAGAGAGAAGCCCAGGTCTGAGTGGGTGAGGACTTCCTGGGCACTTCGTGCCTTCCCTGCAGACTTGTAGGCCTCTCCACGGCGGCCAACACCACCCCTGGGACCATCAGGAGGAGCCAGCAAAGGCCAGACCCTCTCTCCGCCCAGTGCTGGTGCCAGGTCCTCCCCACCTTGGAATGGTGCCCCATTCCCCCAGCTCTCAGAGATCTAACTCTGCCAAACTGTGTGTGTTACCCAGGACTCTCCAGAGAAGCAGAATATATTCCTACATATATATAAAGGAATTGGAACTTTTATATGTATACATATATTTTAATAAGGAGATAAGAGACTACATATATATTTGTTATAGGACCGAATTATGCGGACGGAGGCTGCCTCCGCTAAAGCCTGCACTGACAGTTCAAGTCCAGAGGCTGTGAGGCTACTGTGGCCCCACAAACCAAAACCCTAAAACCTGATGTCACCGTTTGGAGGGTGTCCGGCAGGAGAATCCTCTTTTCCTGAGAGAGGGTCTGCCTTTTTGCCCCATGCAGGCCCTCCACGGATTGAAGGGGCCACCCACATTGGGAAGCCCATCTGCTTTGCTCCATCAATTCAAATATGAGTCTCATCCAAAACACCTTCCCAGTCACATGCTAAATACGGTTTGACCAAATACTTGGGCAACCAAGGCCTAGTCAAGTTGGCACATAAACTTAAGATTACTTGGTCATAGCAAGGCTCGGGGAAGACAGAAGTTACCAGCCTGCCTCCAGAAAGGCTGGAGAAGAAGAAGGTGACACCCTTCAGCCTGAGTCAGGCATTCAATCCCCACCAGCTCAAGGGCCTCACAGGGTCTTCTAACCCGGAACCAGCGTGCTGTGAGCGCACCATTGGCCCCAGGTGGAGGGAGGAGGTGAGTGCGCTCACCAATGGAGCCCCCAGCTAGAAGGGCAGTTCTTGGTGTTACCGACGTTTCTCCCTCACCTCAAAACCCCAAAGAAGGAAGACCAGAAACTGCCAGCAAATATGAACTACTTCCCTGTGGTCCTCTTTGCACCCCAGCTCTGCAGGTGGGATCAGGTGGTGCCCAGACCTGGGGCCTGTGAGTCTCTGCGCCTGGCAGAGGGGAGCTGGGCTCTGCTGGTGATACCCTACACCCACAGAGAGGTTCAGAGAAACGTGTCAGCCTCAATCCTGGCTGGTGCTCCCAATGCTAACCAACTGGCCATTTCAGAGGCCCTGGCCAGCAAGCTGCCAGGGTGTACCTGTTCACATTCAGGAGCGGCACAGCAGAGCATCCCTGTGCCAAAAGGCAGAGAAGGGTCTGCTGGAGCTCTGAGTGAGGGTGCTCCTGTAGCTGGCGCTGTGAGCCCCGTCGGGGTGAAGTCCACCTCACACCCGAGGCTCTTCACTTTATTGGAAAACAAAATTATTGTCTCATAATATTGCCATGGATGGGAGGGGTTACTTTTAGGAAGAAGGGACAACCACGTGACCTCAGCACCCAGAATAGGACCACTTATGAAACTCACACCTCGGTACAGCTTCTGCTGGGTCCTCCCCTGCTCAGGGGCAGCTGCTGGTCCTACCAGCTGGAGGGACGTGGGCCTCAGGCTACAGGTGCAGACGGCTGCTTGGGCTCAGAATTCTGGACGGGAACCTGACCCTGGGAATTGCTCGTTAAACGGTCATCTTATCCCTAAAAGAAAGATGAAGTATCATTTGAGATGATCGGCACTTTGCCAGAAGTGCCAAAGTAATAGGAAATTGTCCCATTGAATGAAATGTATTTACTGTTTGTCACAACATATTTTTTATACAAGGAATTGAAAGTAAATATTTACAAATTATGTAAGAAAATATCACTAACCATATTATATAGGAAGAATTCCTAAAGGCTAATATGTAAAAGAATAGTAGGGAAATGCGCAGGGAATATGACCAGGAAATAAAAATGTCTATTAATCAATTAGGTTTCACTAACCATGAAAAAAATGCATAACACTCTAGAAATTATGGTAAGGAAGATTAAAGTGACATTATCATCTCATCTTTTGGACTGAGCAAAATGGGAAGGATTGCACTAATACGAGAACAGAAATTGGCTCCATCGTGCATTATGGGTGACCGTAGAAGTTGGAAAGCTTGGGGCGGGCAATTTGGCAATCCTGTGATAATTTAATCTGTGTGCACACTGACACAGAAAGAGCTCTCCTACAGAAACACTTTCGAGATACACAAATATATATAATTTTCAGAATTCTAGGTAGTAGCAAAAGATTAGAAGCAGCCTAAAAGTCCATCTCATTTTGGTCTGTCCCCAAACTGGGAATCCAAGAAACTATTGCACAGAGTGAGGAGGCTCCCTGGGGCTGACATGGAAGATCTCTAGGACAGACAGCAGAGGAGAAAGGCCAGCCCAGGAGCTGCCCTGGTGCTGTCTTCATCTGATGTTTCATATTTAACATCGCTACATCAGGATGTGTCTTAAAATCGGTAGCTCTTCACAATTATAATTAGTATCTTCGTTTTTCTTTCATAGTGGTTCTTAAAATAACAGTACTCCTTACAATCCACGAAGCCTTGGATGAAATGAGAGAGTAGTATGAATCTGTTTATTTGCCAAACTTGCATATTTATGAATGTAAATTTGTAGGAGAAAATGTCAGAAAAAGTACACTGCAAAATTTTAAGAGACTCTATTTGTCTCTTGGAAGAGAAAGGGCTCCTGAAAATTGAAAATCTTAGACTTGAGTGTGAGTCAGGGCCCTGAACCATCCAGTCTGTTCACCAGCCCCCGGCTGAGCTGTACCCCTGTCTCCAGGGGCTCTTAGGGGAGGGAAAGGTTGGGGTGAAGGTGGGAGAAAGGGAAAGGCAAAAGGCAGGGAACACAATGAGAGCAGCTGAGTTCTGCGACAGAGGCGAGATGGTCCTAGAAAGACCCAGCTGTTGACGGGCACAGGGCACAGGGCACACTCCAGTCAAGACTCCAATTCTCCTGGCCTCCTCCAAACTCACACCCAAGCCTAAGAGTTTCCATTTTCAGGGCCAGAATCTTTGTAAGCAAACATGCTTGCACACACAAACACGATTTGCAGATGTGCATGTGTACCTCACCTGTGTCCACATACAAATGCACTTGGCTTTGACAGTAATGCAGGAAGAAGGCTGCTTCCCGGCGACCCTCCTGGGTACTCACCTCCCAGGGAAGGCTCCTTCTGCTCCTTTCCACCACAACCCCTGTCCCACCCATCTGATCCATGTCCACGAAGAATGAAAACAGAATGTGACTCTGGAGTAATCCCAGGCCCCTGCCCACACCCCGCCCCGGATCCCAGATGTGCCCAGGAACGCCACACACAGCACAGCACAGCACAGCCTGCCTAAGTTGTGTTTTTGTTTTTGTTTTTGTCTTCTGGCCCACACTGTTTTATAAAATTGTATTTCAATTAAATTACTCACTGATACTTAAAAATCAGGAAATGTTTACATAAAAGTATTCATTTCTTCTTTTGGAAAATTGAAAGAACTGGCCCCGTGGGCTGGAGCTGGGGAGCAGCCGCCCCCGCAGATAGGGAGTGGACTCTCAGTCCCTCAGCCCTCACCAGGCCTGCCCTGCCTGGGGATGTCACTGCCGGACTTTGGGTTTATGAACCTGCCCTCTGCCCTCTGGAACAGAACTGGCTACAAACACAGGGCCCCTGTGACCCATCACTTCTGCCCACACGTGTGGCCCCTTTGGAGGCTTGAGTCATTCATACTCATGCTCTATAGCAGCTGTTCTAAACCCGTGGGTCGTGACCCACAGGAACAGTGAAGGGCCACGGCATTAGGAAGGCTGAGAGCCACTGCTCTATGGGGTCACCATGCTTGTGACCGCAGGCATGAGCGTGGAGGGTGGGCCCTCAAGCCTCCCAACAGCGGCCCAGGATGGGCTGGTGGCGGCCGGGTGCGTCCCTTTCCTCCTGACTGAGCAGACCCCCCACGCTGGCCAATCGAGTCACCTCCTGTGCAGAAACTGAGCCCAAAGCCCAACTCTGTGCAGTGTACAGGTGGCGAGTCTCCTGCACAGAGCCCGGGAGAGGCGCGAGTGTGCATTTGGATGCTCTCAGGGCACAGGAGGGAGGGGTGGGACCGACTGTGCAGGCTTGTGGCTGCCTTTGACCAGGAAGGGATGGAGCCCAGTTGGGAGTTCGTAAGCAGCTGGGCTCAGCATTGCCCCAGGTGCAGTGGTCCCCCGGTCAGCAGGCTCAAGGTGGCTCCAAAGTCCCGGCAAGGTGGGAAGGGAGCGAGTGCTCTCTAGATCCAAAGGTGTGGAAGCCTCAGGTGTGCTGCTCACCCCCCAGCAATAATCTACAGTGAGCAGGGTAGGGTCAGAAGAAAGGGCCTGGGGAGATAACTTAGCCTGGGGCCACCCCAGTTATGTGCAGGGTGCAAACCAGCCCCCCCAAGGCCAAGGCCACAAACACCTGACTTGGGGACTGAAGAGAATAGCCAGGCTGCTGGACCCAAGCACAGCCAGCCAGATGGGGGAGGCTTTGATACACCTGTAAGGGGAGGACCAGGTAGGGGACCAGGTTAACAGTGCCCTCCCCACACGGCAGGAACCACCTCCTCATCACAGGCCAACTGTGCACTCAGGGAACAGCCACATCTCATGGTCACTCAAGTCCTTAAAATTTCATCACTTATGAAATGGTGGCTCACGCCTGTTATCCCAGCACTCTGGGAGGCCAGGGTGGGTGGACTGCTTGAGCTTAGGAGTTCAATGCCAGCCTGAGCAAGATCAAGACCCCCATCTCTACTAAAAATAGAAGAAACTAATTGGGCATTGTGGAGGGTACCTGTAGAACCAGCTGCTCGGGGCTGACGCAGGAGGATCGCTTGAGCCCAAGAGTTGAGGTTGCTGTGAGCTAAGCATGATGATGCCATGGCAAAAAAGATATGCACTGGCCATTTGCAGGGTCCAGGGCCAGTGCCAGAAGGTGGAGGACAGCTGAGGAAGGCCCAGCCCCCGGCCCAGGGAGCCTGCACCTAGGGGCAAGTCATGGGATCACATGGTCACCTTTGGAATACACATGGGGGTCCCGGGGTACAGGGAGACCACAGGGCCTTGTAACCCTCCTAGCACCTGAGCATTGATGAGGCCCAAGCTGACCCTCAGGAGGAAGTACACGGAGACTCAGCGATGGGGTTGGGGATTCTGGGAACTTGAAGACTCGGAAGCCCGGTTGTCACCTTTGAGGAGCTCCCTCAGAAATGGGAGCCAAGGCTGTCGCCCCGAGTGCCTGTTCACTCATGGCAGAGCAGGGGCTGTGCTTTGAGGCTTCCTGTCGTTTTCACAGGAGAGGAGCCCAAAGGGCTTCCTGGACCGGGGTCTTTGAGGAGTGGGAACATTTTGGCCGGGGAAGGGCAGTGTGGCAGGTTAAGCAGGAGCAAGAAGAAGAGGCTGCCGGTGCCCACAGGAATTGGGGTGCACAGGGCACAGCGGGTCTCAGGAAGCCACAGGCTCTTTTGCAGGGTGCAGGGATGTGAGCGTCTCCGTGGCTGAGGAAGGTCAGCTGGCAGGTGTGCAGGACAGGAGGAGAGTGAGGGCGGTGCTGGCAACACCCTCTGACAGTTGGAATGGGCAGCTGGAATCTGTGGCAGGTTAATCACAGAGTGACAGGCCTTCATGCCTCGCCCAGCTCAAAGGCCAGGCTGGCTGCCTGTGCCCTGGGCTCCTGCCCAAGCTGCCAGCCTTGGGAGCCCGGCTGCACCGGGTCAGGTTCCCAGCGCTGTATTGAAGCTGACCCGTGAGCACCCCACCTCCCCCTCCTCCACCTCCTTAGGGGGAGAGCCGCAGCCCTGCACAGGGAGACGGGCAGCCAGGCACACGGGCTGCACGAGGCTCTGGGAACCTGTCCTCGTGCCTTCCCCAGGGGCTTCGAACAGCTCACACCACCCCCTCCTCAGTCCCGGTCTCTTTCTCCGTGTCAACAGCAACAACAAAAGCTGTTCGTCTGTTACGACGTGGGCATGGTGGAACCACTTTGCAAACTCTTAAGTGGGGTTCTGGTGGCCAGGAAGAAGGGCTGATGGCCAGAGACCACTTTGCAAACTGTAAAGTGGGCCCCGCCGGGCGTCCTTTCCCCCGCAGGCCCTGGGGACCCGGGCACCGCCCAGCCGCTGCTGGCCTGGCTGCTGCTGCCCCTGCTGCTGCTGCTGTCCCTCCCGCTGGCCGCCTACTTCTTCAGGTAGGAGTGTCCCGGGCTGCTGACTTGCCCCGACCGGCTCGGAGGAGGAAATGAGCCTTCTCGAGGCTGCGGGGCGTGGGCCTCGCAGACAGGGCACAGGGCAGCTGGGCTGGGGGGCGCACGGGCGGCCGGGCCTGGCGCGGCTCAGCCATGAGCAACAGGAACAGCTTCTCCCGGCTCACCTGGTGGGTATCTCTGTGCCGGGGGCTCGGGGCTCCCTGAACACCGGGAAGGGCTGACCCCGAATGCATCTTGTGCCCTAAGGTTCAGGAAGCAGAGGAAAGCCGTGGTCAGCGCCAGTGATAAGAAGATGCCCAACGGAATCTTGGAAGAGCAAGGTAAGGAAACCACTCCCCGGGCTGGGGTTTGGGAGAAAAGATGACCTTTCCTCGCAGACGGCCGGCTGTTTCCTTTCTTTAACACTTAAAGTGCATTTGGAACTCCTTGAGCTTTGCCACCTTAACTCGCCTCACCTGGGGTTATACTGCCACTCATTTACTACTATAGAATTCTCTGTTTCAAAACTTAAAGGATTATTTTCCCTCCAGGGTGAAACAGACGTTGAGACATTGGGTTTGTGGCTTTTTTGGAGAGACTGTGCACATCCTGTTGTTTTCACAGGGTTTTGACATGTGGCGCTTTTCAGCAGGCCTTACGATCCTTCTTAAATAAGACTGGTTCATACACTATTCTGCTGAAATGGCGCTGTTTGGGGGTTCAGCTGAAAGAAGGCAAATTGCTCTACTCAAGTATATATAGAGACCGGTGTCAGCTGGGGCATTTCCAACTTTTAGACTCAGAGTTCAGTGCCTAACTTGTAAGAGGCTCTTCCAAAGGTACCTTGTTTTCCTCTGTTCTCACTGAGATGGCAGAAGGCATGTAAGGCTCTGAAAGAACTGGTTCACCCAGTGACCATGGCTTCCTATCGTCATCTTCCTACCCAGCTGTGCCCTGCTTTGGGGGAACACACGTGCCATCAGAATTTTAAAACTAACCCTGAGGTCAGAAAGAGAATATCAGCAACAAAAGACCTAGGCCAGGCACAGGTTTGAGGTGGCTCTGTTAGATGGCAGTGTGGCCCCAGGTGCCACCTTCCTGCGCTCTCCTACCCCGCACATTTCCACAGCTGGAAGGAGAGGGCTGAGGGTGTGGCGGGGAGCCGCCCAGAAGCCCAGGGCACTCATTCTTCCCCGCCTGTCATTTGGAGGAGTGAGCCTTGGGTGACGTTTTGGCGGGGCTTCAGAATGGCTCTGCAGGTGGGAACAGGCTCTTTGGCAAGTGTGGCAGCCAAGATATCATGTCAGCCTTTTCAGAGCCGGCTCTCTCGGCCGGAAGGGAAGCGCGTGCCGCAACTTCTCTTCTTGCTGTCACTCTGAGCTTGTGTGAACAACTGGTCCCAGAGCTCCCCTGAAGGCCGTCCCCCTTCTCAATGCCTCTGTTCCCCGTCCGAATGGCTTCTTTTATTCCCTTTGGAACTTATGGGGTTTGGAGAAGCAGTCCTGTTTATTACAAAGCAGAGAAGTCTTCCAGAGACTCGTAACCAATTTCCAGGCTGCTCTGAGCTTGCACCCACAATCTCTAATTACTCTTCCTTTTCCAAACCTGGAAGCCTGAGCTGGATCATGGAGCCGTCCCCATGCTTTGTGGAAGGAACGGAGCTAGAGGGAGGAAGCGGAGGGAGGGTGGGCAGGGGGACGAGTGGTCTGGCGAGGGGACAGATCGTGCACAATGTGGAAGGGCCAGGTAGTGCTGGAGAGGGCGCTCACAGGAGACTCGGGCTGAGCGACCCGGGGACTCGAGAGGGCCGCCTCTCCCTGCAGCCACATCCTTTCATCAAGCCAGTTGGCATTTGGTTTGGTTAATAAGTCACCACCCAGGAATGTGGCTAAGGGTCCCCGTGTTTCTTTTGATCCCACAGAGCAGCAAAGGGTGATGTTGCTGAGCAGGTCCCCCTCGGGACCCAAGAAGTACTTCCCCATCCCCGTGGGGCACCTGGAGGAGGAGATCAGAGTCCGCTCCGCCGACGACTGCAAGCACTTTCGAGAGGAATTCAATGTGAGTGTGGCGAGGGCTCCTCCGTGCTCGTGTCACGTGGTAGAGACCCAGGAAATACTGTGTCACAGCAGAGGTGGAGTCACCCCCAAAGACTCAGAACCCTTTATCAAGGATGATGCTGGTCGGAAATGGAGGTCGGAGGCCTCTGGTATGATGTGCCTCTCGAACACGTGTTTATGAGATGAGACAGTGAGTGGGAGTTAGTGAAGCCTCCTTCCAGCTCAGACACTGAGTGTCAAGTTCTAAAATCAAGTGTGACAGAAACTCTGCTATCCTGGTAATGCGTAAGACCAGGGCCTGAGCATAGACAGCAAAGCAGCAGGGTCCCCGGACCGCCCCTCCAGAGCTCTGAGAGCTCAAGGTCTCCCTGGAGCAGGACATGACCCTCTGCTGAGCCAGCGTCATGGCAGCAGTTGAGCAGCTGTGGGGGCTGCTTCTGGGGGACACAGACCCTGTCCACCATAAGCATCTGTGTGGACAGATGGACGATGGATGGATGGACAAATAGACAGACAAGAACAGACTCAGGGAAGAGTCGTCCTGGAGTTTGTTATTTGGTGCTTCTACCAAGGGTTGCTTTATCCTGCTTCATCCCTGGGCTCCGGTGCGGAGCATTCAGCCTGTCCCACCCTGGCCCCGGGACCTCCCTTAACTTCCCTGGATCCGGCTTCCACTGTCCAGGAATGGGGCATGGAGATGAGCCTCTCCTGATTACCTGTGTCTGGAATGTGAGGCCCAGGCAGTGGCTTCTGTGAGCAAACGGCTGTGCAATTATTGTATCTGGAGACGCCTCTGCTACAGGTCCGCCACCTCCACACAGACGCACCCTGCCGGGGCGGGAAGGTGCTGGCACGTGCAAACCGTACGTCGTTTATTTTTTAGCACGAGCCTCATCTGCCTTTATCTTGCTTCCCTTTTATTGTTTCCAAATGTGTCCCCTTTTTTTTTTTTGAGAAATTAGGTCATATTGAAAGACAGCTCCAAGCACTATTGTTTTGCAATCTCTCAGCCTGACAAGAGAATTTAATTCTCCATTTTAAAAATAACTACCCAAGTTTTCAGCTAGAAAATTCCCCCTTCCCTTCTTGTCCTATTTCCCCTCGCGCTGCTGTTTCCCCATGCAGTGGGGCCGGAGGAGGGCTCTGAGTCACATCCAGCTGCCACCAGCTCTAAAGAGGGGACAGCTCCCCAGGAGGGGGCCGGGAACAGAGTGGGGCAGACGAGGCACTTGCCCCAGGCACAAAATTTCAAGGAACAACAGAAAGCTCAGTGGTTAGGATAAATTGAATTTTATCACAACATTTAAAAACGTCAACATTAATGCAAGCAGTCCCTGGTGAACTAGCAGGATTGCCCGTGAAGGTAGAGTTGGCTGGCTGACTCGTTCACTGCCTCAAGCTCTGGTTTGGCTTGTCAATGTGTGTTTACTGATCTTGTCACTATTTAAAAGTTTAATAGTTTGGTCACCATGGATTTTGAACATTAATTTGGATTTTAAAAAATACCGCAGTAGAAATGTTTCCTGATTGCTGAGGTTTGGGGTACCCCTTCACACGCCTTACTGCACCCCCACCCAGTGATGGCAGGTGATGGGGTACAGGGCTGGGCCCTGGACTCGGAGTCCAGACCACGGAGCCCGGTCCTGCCCCAGGGGCTGCAGAGCGGCTCCATTCCCAGGTGATGGGTTGCCTGTGCCCTCGGGTCCGAGCACGGGCCTCTGCGTGGCAAGCCCCTCTGTGTCCTCAGATACACAAGAGTTTGCCTTTCTTTCTCTTTTTTCTCCTCGTTTCTCTTTTCCTCCCTACTGCTCTGAGCTCCTCTCCCGATGGAGTCACAGGAGACTCAGGAGGCCAGTCTGGTTGAGCTCGCACATTCGTGTACGGCTGATCCAAAGTTCAGGCGAAGCTAGGTGGGATGCAAAGGGTTTGGTACTGGGGCCGCACGTGAGGTGTAGGCACAGGTGGCCTCCGAGTGTTCAGCCCAGCTGGGAGAGCTTGGGAGTTTGCTTAACCTCTTCCTCAGTTTCTTCATCTGTGAAATGGGGATACTCCCCGCCCTCGCAGGCGGCGGTGATGTGTAAGTGAACTGTCCTTAGGATGAGCTCGGCAGTCTCCGCCCTGCCGTGTGGAACATTGTCCTAGTACAGTCTGTTCCCTAGATTAAGGTGGGAAACCGCCACGTGGCTGGTCACTCCGTGTGCTGGGGAGCATGCTGCCTGCCGTGTGATTGGTCCTGGCAAGTGAGTGCTGAGGAAAAGTCCTCCCTCCAGACAAGATCTTCCCTGCCTTGGTCCCAGCCAGTTATCTCCAGCCAGTGCCTGGGACCAGCTGGCCCATAGACACTGTGGAAGTGCTCCGGGAGGGTCACCAAGGAAGGCCCCGGCACAATAAACAAACGGGTATGCCCCGGACCTTGCCAGACAGCTTGGCCTCTTGCGGAGCTGCCCACAGCTGGCTTCTTACCATTAGCTGCTGCCTGCCTGGCACTGCCAAGGGGGAGGGAAAGGAACATGGCCTGTTCCCGGAACAAAATCTCACCTCAGATGGACAACAGACCAACCCTAGTAATCGGACAGTCAGTCACAGTTTACCCACCAGTTGCTCTGGGCCAGGCTGCAGTGCAGTGCTGCGGGGGTCAGCCTGCCTGGTGCGCCCGTGTTTCCCTGGGCCACTGACTGGCTCAGAGACTTAAGTGCTTGGTAGCCAGACAGCTGGAGAAGGGGACTGGTCACTCTGTGTCCTGGAGAAGGCACTGCCCTCTGTGTGGCTGGTCACTGTGTGTGCTGGAGAAAATGCTGCCGACCGTGTGGCTGGTCACTCTGGGTGCTAGAGAAGGCACTGCCCTCTGTGTGGCTGGTCACTCTGTGTGCTGGAGAAGGTGCTGCCCACCGTGTGGATGGTCACTCTGCATGCTGGTCACTCTGCGTGACTGGAGAAGGTGCTGCCCGCCGTGTGGCTGGTCACTCTGCGTGCCTGGATAGGGGCACCTGTGCCACTCACAGAGCCAGATGCTTCCCTCACTCTTGACCCTTTGTGCAGCCGGGGAGCGCTGTCCTCCCCATGGTCTGATCAAGGACAGCTACAGGGACTGTGCACCTGGAGGTGTCAGAGCCTGGCCCATCCTCACCACTCACACCCCTCCAGGGAGTCTTCTCAATTTCTTTAACTCACCCTCTAACACAGCGGCTCTCAACCTGTGGGTCGCGACCCCTTTCTAACCATGAAAACACGTTGCAGCATTAGGAAGGTTGACCCACTGAGCTAACAGACTTTACTTTAGAGCAGTTTAGGAATACAGAAAAATGGCACAGAAAGTGCAAGCTCTCATGTGCCCTGCATGCCATCCCCGCGTGCCCTCCCCCTGGTGACACTGTCCGCATGGGGCAGTGGGGTGGGGCATTTGTCACAGCTGACGAGTCCACACTGACCAGAACTCCTGGCTGGAGTCCAGACACGGGGCCTGTGTGACTTTGCCGTCAGACGCACAGCACCACAGTCCACCCCGGGTCATCTCTCCTTACGTTTTCAGCCCTGGGCCCCCAAAAGGCTTTTGAGGGTAGAAGAAGAAAAGGCGCTAGCATGTTACTGCAAATGTCATGACTGGGTTTGGTCCAGAGGTTTGGAACTCCATGGGGACTTGGTGCTGGTGATTGGGATGAAGCTGAGAACCAGCCCCTGGGCAGGCTGGTCCCTCTACACCGGCTCTGGCAGAACCTCAGCCTGTGGCCATGGTGTTTGGTGTCCCTAAAGCAGAGGAAGAAGGAGGGGCCCGTGGTGCCCTCTGGGAGCACCTGCTGGGTGGGACTTTGTGATGAGAGACACTTCCCGCCCTGGGAGAGGGAGGCTCAGCGCACCTGTGAGTGGCAGGGCCGGCCCTGACTACAGTGTGAGCAAGCCTGGGGCCACATGGCTTTGACCTAGGGTCCCCCTGTGAAGCCTGCCCCTACTCTGCTGCCCCCCTCACAAAAATGCCTCTGGCTCCAGGCCAGACTGCCAGTCCCCAGCCCTTGTCTGCCCCTTGCTTTTTATGTGACCCTGGAAAAATCCTTGACACTTTGCTGGGCTTTCTGTTACTTCATCCTTAAAACAGGGTGATCTAGTGTCACCTAATCACAGGTGAGTTGTGAGGCTGGGGCAGGTACCCAGCTCCTTTGTCTGTGCCTGGCACACGGGGAGAGCACTCAGCAGATTATAACACCTGTTCCTGAATCCCAGGGGCCCGGGACCTAGTCAGTGGCCAGGTTAATGTTGAAGGACAGGACTTGGGGACTAAGAGGCTCTGCGCTGTGTGCCATGCCCAGCTCCCCTGGGCAGTCAGCCACCAAGGTACACTCAGCCGGGCTGCGTGTGGGGTAGGGTCCCGGGGAGCCCTCTCACCTCAACCTCCTGGTCTGAGATGAAGCAGCAGGCCAGGGTGGTGCTTCATAAACACTCCTGCACCCCTGGGGACCCTGTGACGTGCGTGCTAGGCCAGGAGGGCCGGGCGTCTGCATTGCTAGTGGTCTCGCCCCAGGCCTTACCCAGGCTGCCGTCCACAGAGCACAGTTGGGGTCTTTGCCACCTCCCACCCCAGGACCGCTGTGCTCCCCCTTCAGCCCAGCACCGAGGTCACAGAGTCCCCTTCTAAATCCTCCACAGGTCCTCACCCCTCGGTGTCCCAGGTCAGAGCTCTGTGCTGGTCATTCCATACTACATTGTGGAGGGCCTGCCCCGCCCCGCCCCGTGGGCCCCAGGCTACATTGGGACACACCGACAAGTCTCTGCCTTCTTGTGCTTGAGGCCTAGGCTGTGGGACCCTCATTTTGAGCAAACTGTTGGCCCTACAAGATAGAGCACCCCAAGAACAGCTGGGGTCTGCGTCTCCTTCCTTCTCTGCCCTGGGCCTGGTATGGAGACCAGCCCCGGACGGAAGGTAGTTTGCTCAGTCACTGCGCTCAGTGGGGAAGCGGACACAGTACGGGGCTTGAATCCGTCACCTCTGGTGCTAACTCCACGTTTTCTTCCAGTCGCTGCCCTCTGGACACATACAAGGAACGTTTGAAATGGCAAATAAAGAAGAAAACAGAGAAAAAAACCGATATCCCAACATCCTTCCCAGTAAGACTTTACTTTCTTTGCATAATTGATGTCATCTGCACTAAACTCAGCATTGCCTTCTCTGTAGCTCCCTGAGACTGTGTGACATTCCCGGAGTCAGAGGCGGAGAGATCACAGACCCCGGGTCAGTGTGATGTGCCCAGAGCTCCGAAGGGCAGAGATTCCAGGCCCCGTGTCAGTGGAACGACTTGGTGTTTGCCCCTGGAGCTCTGGAATGCTTTGGGGCAGGCCTCGGCACTTGTGCTGCCAGTGGGTCTGGCTGTGAGGCTGTGCTTGCTGTCCAGACCTGGGCTGCACAGGGATCTGAGCAGGGCAGGTACCGCCCCCCATTGTGGCCCCAGTAGGGCCTTCCATCAGACCTGGGCCTGGACCTCGTCCAGCCTGCTGGCAGCCCTGGGCAGCCCCCCCTTGCTCATGCTCAGTGTCTTAGCTGCAGGCAGCAAGCCCCCTAAGTTGCCTGGACTCCTGGACCTCAGACAGAAATGACAGAATTAGATTCTTGCAGGGACTTGGCAATTGTAGGAGGGATCAGAATCACCCCAATTTTAACCATCAGTGGCAACATGTAGCCTGGGGAGTGGGCTCAGGGGCAGCAGGGGCAAGAGGCACAGACCCTCTACAGGGACCTGCTACAATCAGGGCAGGTTCTGTCCTGGGGTGGCTCACGCAGCCTAACCAAATCCCAAAGGTTCCGAGCCCCCTTTGGAAAGCCTGGCCCAGGGGGATTGCAATGTCCTTTGCCTGGACCCTCCCATCGTAAGCTTTGCTCATCAGGCTGACAGGTGGCAGCCTCCAGGGGCTCTGCTAAGTCTTGGCATGAGTCCTGAGCCTGAGGCCTCCCCGCGTCTCCCCCTGTCCACAAGGTCCCTGCCTCAGCCAGCGCCTCCTTGGGAAGGATGAAGCCACCCCCTTGCTGAATTTGTGGAGTTAGAATTGCATCCAACTTCTCTGCTTCTCAGAGAAGCTGTGGCCTGTCCAAGCCAGGGTGTCTGGAAATCAGTGTCAATTTTAGTTTAATTAATCGGCCAACCCCGCTGATTAGTTTACATTCTGCCTTGATTGGACCGAGGCGCCTGCCCAGTGCCAAGAGCCTTCCTAAGTTACTATTTCTCCTTCAATCACTAAACCCTTCATCCCTTAAAGGTGACATTTCCATGGATAGTAAGTATTAGGTGGAACCCAATGAGAGCAGAGTGGGTGGTCGGGCGTGGAAATGACCTGCGCCCAGCCCCTTTCCCCTTGCCCGGGGTCCCCCAGCACGGGCCGCCTGCTTCCCTGCCCAGCTGTGTCTCCAGCTTGAGCTGTGGAAGTCAATGGCCTCTCCTCTGAGGGTGAAGTGCAGCTTCCCTATAAATCCTCTCCCACCTCCCTGCCCAGGGCACCACTCTGGGAACCCAAGGGTGCTGGCAGCCATCAGGACTCCAGGATCTGCCAGGATGTGGTGCGTTTCACTTTGGTAGGAAGATGGGCTTACCAAATGGTGGCCTGGAGCCGTTGTACCCTGGTATGGACCAATGGGGCCGCATGTGGCATTTGGCTGAAGGCTGCAGTAGAGGCAGGTCTGAGCAGTGGGTCAGTGCCCTGCGGCCTCTGCTGAGGTCAGGCTTGGTGGGCAGTGCCCTGGAGCCAGGCAGTGGGCTCTCAGGGCTGCTCCCCAAGTCTAAGCTTCCCCCCAACCCAGGTTCAAGCTCCTGCTCTGACTTAGGGTGGAGCTGGGTGAGCAGGGGGAGGGGTAAAGAGGACCCAATTCCCACAGCCGCGGGCACCTTTCCTTTCCAATCTTCCCCAAGCCCAGGACAGATGGTCATCCGATTCACCAGGTGCCCCTTGGGCCAGGAGCCCTGCCCCATGTGTGGCCCTGGAGCACTGAGGATGGAGGTCAAGATGCTTTGCTTGTCTGGACTTCTGCCCAAGGGAAGGCTCCATGGCTGATGGCAAGTGAGGCCTCTTTTCTGGAAAAATGCCAGCAGCTGATAATTTTAGGAAATAATGTTTTGAAAGTCAAGTGTGACTTTTTTGAGAAAAAAAAAAAAAGACAGGAAGCTCAGAGAAGCTGCAAGATTCTGAATCTTACAGAGGCTATTTTTTACCCTGTGTGTTTCTGTGGCTGTCCTCACTGACTCAGTCAGTCGCTCTGTGTCGTGTGCTCAGCCTGAGCTGCTTCTGCCTCGGGCTTCTCAGACCCTGTGGCCATTGGGGGCTGTACATTTGAGTCTGCCCGCTGACCGCCGTGTGGCCCCTCCTCTGCCAGCAGCAGGGCATGCACCTCTGGCCCTGCAGTGGGGGTTCCGGCCGCCAGCGCTCTTCCCTCTGGGGAAGGCGAGACAGACAATGGTGCCCCGTGGCCCCGCTGGGCTCCGCACCACCAGAGCCCGCAGGCGCCAACACAGCCCTCCTCAGCCTTTGGTCCTGAGACGACCAGGAGGGGAGAAGCAGGGACAAGGACCTGGAATCCTTCAGTAATAATCCACACGGAGGCAGCACATCCTATGAGGTGCCCAACCCCGTGCCCAGGCAGCACAGACACCCTGGGGACCAGCTTCCTCTAGGCACGTTCCTTGGGGGCCACTCGCCCATCACACATGGGGTGCTGTGCCCAAGGCCCCTGAAAATATTCTCACTTACGTTGAAAACAGAAAAAAAAGACATAATTGAACCCAATTATAGTCATCATTTTACTAACTACTAATATAGTCTTAACATAATGTAAACTTTTTATTGAGGAAGCAGCCCATGAAGGCAGAAGTGACAGCCCACAGTGGTCATACAGAACTGGGACTACACCTCCCCAACAGCATGTACACACCCCATGTAGTATACACACTCCCCATGTACACGTATACATACCACACACTGCACATACCCACACACAACATGTACACGCACTTCCCATGTACACATATACATATCACACACTGCACATACCCACACACACCTTGTACACACACTTCCCATGTACATGAATACATACCACACACTGCACATGCCCACACACACCATGTACACACACTTCCTATGTACATGAATACATACCACACACACACCATGTACACACACTTCCCATGTACACATATACATACCACACACTGCACATACCCACACACACCATGTACACATATACATACCACACACTGAACATACACACACACCATGTACACGCACTTCCTATGTACATGAATACATACCACACACACACCATGTACACACACTTCCCATGTACACATATACATACCACACACTGCACATACACGCACACACACTGCCCATGTACACATATACATACCACACACTGCACATACCCACACACACCATGTACACATATACATACCACACACTGCACATACACACACACCATGTACACGCACTTCCTATGTACATGAATACATACCCCCCACACACCATGTACACACACTTCCCATGTACACATATACATACCACACACTGCACATACACGCACACACACTTCCCATGTACACATATACATACCACACACTGCACATACCCACACACACCATGTACACACACTTTCCATGTACACATATACATACCACACACTGCACATACACACACACCATGTTACACGAATACACACCACACACACCCCCCGTGGACACATACTTCCTACATACATGTGTAAAACTACACCACACATAACACACTCCCCATGTACACACAACACACACAACATACCACACATATACCACATACACATACAATATGCACAATTTCTCATACACACCAAGTACACATGCTCCCCATGTACACATATACACACAACACACCGCACATACACACATACCACATATACATACACACCACACCACGTACATGTACTGCCCACGTACACATATAAACACAACACAACATACCACACATATACACATACTACACATGAATATACACCCGCCCATACACATATACGCACACCTCATATAACATAAGACATGTTACACAACATGACACACAGCACATACACACTACAATACACACCGTTGTAGCACACTGCACCACTCAAACCACAAACATACATACACACAACCCCCCCACACACACACAGAGCACTCCATGGTCAGCCCTACCACCCTGGAAAGCATGATGGTCTGGAACCTTCCAGGTGGGCACACCTTGTGCCCTGCTCATTTCATTCAGCCTTGGTAAGACTGTGACAGGTGGGGGATGGGAGTCAGAACTCCTCACTCCAAACCCCAGAAGCCACTTGTCCATGCAAGCTGGAAAACCTGGGAGAGCGGGCCCAGTTCTTCTGTCCTGGGGTTCTCGCTGCATGCACATTTGTCAATATTGGTACCCAATATGGGGTCCATAAAATAGGGCCCTTGCACTGTCAGCATCCTGGAACATTCTGCTGTGATCAGCCAGCAGCCTCCATCCTGGACACTGAAATGAAGTGTCACATCTGTTGTTCTTCCATAGCTGAGATGGTCAGAGCACCAAAGCAGGTGTACCTGCACCATTGTGACTCTGCATTCTCCACAGGAATGTTGAAAAAGCATGTCTCTCCCACCCTGAACTGCGGTGGAAGACCCACTGTGTCTGCTGTGCTGGCCATGCAACACCTGTTCCTAACTTTTTGGCTTTGTTTGGTTTCTTCTAGATGATCATTCTAGGGTGATTCTGAGTCAAGTGGATGGCGTTCCCTGTTCAGACTACATTAATGCTTCCTATATAGATGTAAGTCAGATTCCCTGTCCCCTGCCAGCAGGAAGCACATGCTGGGCTATTGGTGGGCTGAGAGTGAATCATGATTGTGGCACTTTCTTCTCTGTCAGTGTAAAGGGTCACAACCTTTCTGGGCAGCTTGGCCCTAAGCACTGAGCATGGAACCTTCCTCACTTTTTGAGGGAGCGTCTACATCTGGGAAATTGTCTTTGAGAGACAGAGTTAAGCTCAGAAGATGTTCATTACAGGATTATCTATATTAGAACAGGAGGGAACCAGTCAAGCAAATTGTGGTAAAACCACATGCAATGGATTGTTAGGGGCCCATTTTACCTGATCTTTAAAAGATCATTGAATATAAATTATAAAATGCTCATTAGAGATACAACATAAAAGAGTTTGTACACATTAACCCAATAGGAATAGATGTCTGTGCGTTACTTGTGTGTGTGTCTGGAAAGATATTCACAGGAAAAAGGACTAGTGAGGAGACTTGTGAAATAGCATTTGTTATTTCTGAAATTACTCGTAAGGGTTTTCTTTTCCCTACTTTTTCCTGTTTACCAAATTTTCTGTGGTGAATATGTATTCCTTTTCTAATAACAACCAAAAAAAAAAAAAATCCTTTCAGCAAAGATAATTCTGATAAACTATGAATATCATTTTATTTTTCTAGGGTTACAAAGAGAAGAATAAATTCATAGCAGCTCAAGGTAAGCTTTTTATGAGGTTAATTTCGGAACATGATTTTGGTAAAATGATGCGACTAGCTGTTGATTCCTTATCTGTGCGCCAGCCACACCAAGGATTTATATCAAGATTTTTGTGTGTTTGCACTTAACATACATGATAGATCTCTGTGGATATTTGAGACAAACACTCACATGTGTTTCCACACTCGTGGGATTAAAGCACAGGGCACACAGTGGCCGGCTGGTGGCCATTCTGTCATCTGATACTGCATTAGATAACGGAATTCCACTGCAGATGGGGCTCTCTGAGCACTTCCTAGCTGGAGGAGGGCAGGGGAGGGTGGCAGGACAGGCAGAAGGGCTGGACACAGGCTGGTCCCTCCCAGCCCCTCCGCTATGTCTTGGCATGAACTGTCCCTACAGGCCCACGATCACCTTTGTGCCTCAGAGAAGGTGGGAACAGCCGTCCTAGGGTCCAGCAGCCAGGGTGTGGGGCTAGGACCCCATGGTGACTTCTGTTTGTGCCTTTTGACTTTGCAATGATCTCTGCCTGTAGGCCCAAAGCAGGAAACTGTTAATGACTTCTGGAGAATGATCTGGGAGCAAAAGTCTGCAACCATCGTCATGTTAACCAACCTGAAAGAAAGAAAAGAGGTGAGCTCTGGTCATGATGCAATTTCCTCTTAGCTGCTTTTCTTAGTTGGGGGACGGCTCACCACTTCCTCTTCCTTTTCCCTCTCTTCTAATCACTTCAGAAAAAAAAAATTCAAAGCACTCAGGGGCAGCATTTTTATCATGAAATAAATCCCCTGTGTTTGCAGTAGCTCCCTGTGCTGGTCTGCACCATAACGAGGGTAAAGAGTTTTCTCCTGGTTTCCAGCTGCGAGTGGACCTTTGCTGCCCCAGCAGGTCTTAGAATTCAGACTTTTAGTTTGTTGAACAAATAATACGGCGCCTCAGACTGTAAATGAAAATGATTTCATGCTTATGATCCAGGCAAGAGAAATTCATTTAGAAAAGAGGGTACCATTGAAGGAACGCTGACTTGTCATCCCAGCTTGTTTAATTAGCTGTTGGGAACTCACAAAGGGGTGCACGCATGTGGCAGTGTAACAGTGAGGACAATCTACAAAGGAGAGAAGTTGAACTGATTCATTTCCTAAGGCAACAAAGGCTCATCAGCTCTGCGCAGCCAGCTGTGTCCCAGCCTGGCCACAGAGCATGCGGGTGAGGGGGCCAGAGCTCCGGCCAAGGGCTGCCACTTTTAGACGGAAGTGCCAGGCCATGGAGGGCTCAGCTGTGACAGATATGGAGGCAAGAGCCATGGAAAGGGCAGGCCCTGAGGCACTAATTGTGTCCATACTCAAAAGCACAGGAAAAAAAGCCACCAGCCACCATTTCTGGTCAAGGATAGAAGGGAGATTTTGTTTCATTTTCAAGAGAATTGGGACAGGGCTGGGGAGGGCCACCACTTTTCACTGTGCAAATCCTGCCCTTGTCATCCTTGGTCACCAGAAGAAGTGACAGGAGGAAAGCAGAGGATTCCCAGCGCGGGGCACTTAACCCTGCCGGGCTGGGCGGTGACAGAGGACCCCACACTCGGGAAAAGGAGGCCAGAGCCTCAGAGAGGCTTCGCAGTCCCCTGTTACGCCTGGCCTCTGGGGACTAGTCTTCCTGGGGCCTGGCCCTCCAAGCAACGGGACCAGCAGAAGCAGCAAGACTCAGCAAACCCCCATCTCCCCTCGGTCACCCTGCTCTGTCACCGTGTCATTTGGCATTTTCTCTGTGGATTTTTCCACACCTGTGACTCAGAGCTGAGCTGCTTCTGTGACTTGATTCTCACCATTTCAGATGAAATCATTTCTCAATCGAGTTCCTTTTTTCTTAATTGCTCACACATCTGCTGTGGTCTCCTCAGCCTCCACATCCTGGGGCCCCGAGTTGCAAAATACAGCTGCCCTGGCATCTCATGACCTGGCAGGAGGGAGGGGAGGCAAGGCATCGGGACCGCTGTGAACTCAGAGCCTAGGGGTCCTCCATCCCAAATGAGAGCCGGTCTCCGGGACTCCCAGCCCCAGCACTCCGGGCCCTTCAGGTGGTGTCTGCTGCTGCTCTGAGACGCCCTGTCAGCACGGGCCACAGCTGGAGCCAGGCCGTAGAGAGGAGACGCCTGTCCCGTAGGTGTCATAACACCAGGAGGCTGGTCTTGAGTAAACACCAGACACTTCTGTTTTGTACGATGGTTAATCCTGGTGACCTGATTAGTTAGCTGTGCCACTCATGGGCCATTCCCAGCATGAACCAGCCAGTGTCTGCAAGGCTTGTGAAATTCCGGAGATGATTCCCTGGCACATGAAGCAGACTGTTTCCCCTGGAGGTGGGTCCATGGCCACTCACTTACAGAAGATGCTGAAGAATAAAGGGGATCCTGGAACTTGTATTTTGGATCATTTTTATTTCAGGGAGTGGGAAGGTAAAAGAGTGGGCCTCGCTGCAGCCTCGCCTCACAGAGAGAAGTGAGGTCGGCAGGCCAGACAGTCTCGTCCCTCTGAACAGAGAACTGGCCGCAATGATGCAAATTAAAGTTTGTCCTTAGTGAGTTGAGCAGGAAAAAACAAGTGCCAGATCTGATGGGAAATGTTCGGGGGCAGGGTCCTGACACCCCAGCCTGAGGATCACGCTGGGTTAAGTGCCCAGCTCTGCAGGCTCAGCGTGGCCAGGCCGAGACAGTCCAGTGAGGCGTGCGGATCAGGGAGTGGAGGAAGGAGACATCAAGGCATGGAGGCCAGGAACCCCAAGGGTCCCAGGCAGTCTCAGGGCCACCTGCAGTGTTGTGGCCTCAGTTTCCCCATCTATAAGGATGCCCTAGCCTGTGCGCCCGCCTCTCAGCCCCAGAGATGGCCTGACTCACAGCTGGTCAACATGAAGTCTCGTGTGGATGGCTGGAGGAAACAGCACAGTGGCACATACTTAGTCTCATGTGGATGGCTGGAGAGGACAGCTCAGGAGCACGCACCTAGTCTCGTGTGGATGGCTGGAGCGGACAGCTCAGTGGCACGCACCTAGTCTCGTGTGGGTGGCTGGAGGGGACAGCGCAGTGGCACGCACCTAGTCTCATGTGGATGGCTGGAGGGGACAGCGCAGTGGCACGCACTTAGGGTATATTTGTTTCTCTCAAATTGTTCTGTACAGGAAAAGTGCTGTCAGTACTGGCCGGACCAGGGCTGCTGGACCTATGGAAACATCCGGGTGTGCGTGGAAGACTGCGTGGTTTTGGTGGACTATACCATCCGAAAGTTCTGCATACAACCAGTAAGGACAGCATACCCAGAGGCTGTGGCCGAATGCGACCACAGCCAGGCTGTGACGGGGTGGGCAGGTTAGTGGGCTGGACTGAGAGGCCAGTGCACTTGGGTCTGCAGAGAACACTGTCACACCTGGCCCCCAGTGACCCCGATGGGCCTTCCCGGGAGGAGGACAAGTCAGTTTCAGGGCCTGGGGTTAGGGCCCCTCTGTAGGACAGTGTCATTTCACGTGCTGGAACTGTGAGGTGGGATGTTTGTAACACTTTCAACATTATGTCTGAAACCTCCCTATTGTTTTTCACTCTTATTTCCTGCTGCTCCCCCCATAAAGATTGAAGGCAGACTTTCATAAAAATCCCTGTATACGAGCAGATGAAATAAAGAATTAAGAGAGATTTAAAAACCTTAGAGGAAACAGAAGGTCATATTATCAAGATGTAAAGATGGAGTGATCACCATAATCAGGTTACAAAATACAAGTCTGAGGTTCCTAGAAGTCGCAGCAAAGAAGGGAAAAGGGTAGGCTTTGCTATTCTTAATATCGCTGCTCACCCTCTCCCAGACAAGTTCATGCACAGGTGCACACACATGCATACCCATGCACACATACATGCACATGTACACATACGCACATGCACACAGACATGCACACACACATATGTACACACGTGCACACAAGTACTCCCAAATACACCGTGTACAACCGTCCATGGTCTAGAGTAGGGGAGTGCACTCAAGGGCTCTGGGTACGAAAGTTGAGAGAGGCTCTGAGGACGGATCAGGGAGCCCCCAGGGAGCAGGCCGACCATGCCATTTTTTCTCCCAAAGGTAAGACAGTTTTGAACATAAAAGGATGTGATTTTGGTAATTACTCAGGACCACAGGCAGGAAGTAGGACTGTCCAGGCAGTGCAGGGCCTGGTGACCCTGCTGGCAAGAGGAGTCTGTGAACATCGGGACTGGCTTTGGGCATGTGTCTGGCCCCTCAGGGCCTGCCTGGCCTGGGTGTGGCAGGCATTAGGGGCCCTGCTGTGTGGCGCCACCTTCAGAGCTGACAGTGGTAAGCTCCAGGCTCCCCCACTCCAGGGGTCCTGACTGCGATGAGCCCCTCCCACAGGCAGCCCTGTGCAAGGGAGCCCACAGCAGCATTGTGGGGGCAGGTGTGGGCTGCCCCACCCCACTTTTGTTCCTGTGTCCCCTGCAGCAGCTGCCCGATGGCTGCAAGGCCCCCCGGCTCGTCTCACAGCTACACTTCACCAGCTGGCCTGATTTTGGGGTGCCCTTTACCCCCATCGGGATGCTGAAGTTCCTCAAGAAAGTGAAGGCACTTAACCCCACACACGCCGGGCCCATCGTGGTCCACTGCAGGTGGGCCGGGACAGGCCTCAGGGAGGGTACACCCGTGTGAGGTGACGAGGGCACTGGGAATGAGGGGACAGAGATCGCAGGGCTGGCATGAGCAAAATGTGTGGGGTCTGTGCGGGCTCCGGTGCAGGGAGGGCTGTGCCAGCACAGTCACCCAGTATGGAAAACTGACACCCAGGGGCCCCGGGCTGCTGGTGGGAGTGGGGCTCTAGGCAGGTCCATTGGGCCCCTCTCACCTCCTCCAGGGGACTCCCAAGTCACTGGGCGTGGAGAGGGAAGTCAAGCATCCGCAGGAAGTACCCCCCACATCTTTATAGATGAGCACTCTGAGCCTCAGTGAGGCTGGGGGTGCCCCAGGCACAGTGTCCTCCAGGGCTTGCTGCTCCCAGCCTCAGTTTCCCCATCTGAAGAAGGAAGGACAACCTCGGAGGGCCTGTGGCTGGTGTCTGGGCGGGCTTTGCCTGACACAGGGAACAGCACAGCTGTCAGCCGAGGCCACCACCTCCTGGCCACACTGCTCCTGCCACTGTGTGCCTGATTTGGGGGGGTGGTCACTTTGGTGAGATACTTTGTTTCCAACTGTTACAGACAGGTTCCTTCTGAATATCACAGCTGAGCCAGGGACAAAAGTCACCTGGTCCCAGAGGTACACAGATATTCAGGAAGAGCATTCCCCAGACTGGCAGAACTGACTTTCCCTGAGTCTGACCTGTCACTGGGGCCAGGCAGGGGGGACCACTCCCCACACACCCTCCAGTGCAGCCCGAGTTGGAGGGAGTTTGCAGGTCAGGCAGCAGGGTGTGTGGGAAGTCACCCCACTGGACGCCCGAGACAGGTGAAATTACTGTTTGGCAAAGGAGGAGGCTGAGTCCCAGAGATGCTGTGCAGTTGGCCAGGATGCAGTTACACGAGTAGTAACAAGAAGGGGATGTTTGATAGCTGATAAAAGTTCACCCACGCAGCCTGTTCAAAGCTGACTGAAACTGCACTTCTCGCCGACCTTTTAATAGTTTCCGCCGTCCCGGGAGCCGCTGGCGGTCCCGTTCCTGAGGCTGCGGCGCCCTCTGGTGGCTCGCCTTGGATTTGCTCTTTATTAACCAAAGAGAAGTCGCTCAAGTGACCCGAGGCAGGGCAAATATCACAATGCGTGGACGTCCGGGGGCCTGCGGTGCACTTCGGTGGGACGTGACTCACCGCGCGGCCTCTTTCTTTCTCGCTGAAGCGCGGGCGTGGGCCGGACGGGCACCTTCATGGTGATCGACGCCATGATGGACATGATGCAGGCCGAGCAGAAGGTCGATGTCTTCGACTACGTGTCTCGGATCCGCAATCAGCGCCCTCAGATGGTCCAGACCGACGTGAGTGGCGCCTTCGTCTCCTCTGCGTCGTGGTCTCAGATTCCCTGAGCAAATCCGGGGCTATGGCCCACAGGCGGCAGGACTCCCCACCATGCCCCTGCAAAGGACCCTGGTTTGGGCTGGGAGGTGGCAACTGGCCAGGCAGGTCCTGGCCCCGTCCAGCTTCACTGCCCTTTCTACCTCCCGCCCCCTGGGGACCCGGCTCCCTCGCTCTGCTGACTCCCGCCTGCCGCATCGTCCTGTGAGACGGGGGTGACTTTCTCCCCCCTGGTGGCACCTAGCGCTCAGGAAGTGCCAGCTGCCTTTACCTTTACTAAGCGGCATGAATGGGCATCATCTGTGGACAGAGATAGGTCTGACCCTTGTGCTGGCAAAGGGGGAGGGAAAGAGGAGGGTCCCCTTCGGGCAGCCGAACTCCGCGTGGGTGGAGGCTCCGGGCAGAGTCGAGGTGTGGCACCTGACCCCCATAGATGCAGTACACGTTCATCTACCAAGCCTTACTCGAGCACTACCTCTACGGGGACACAGAGCTGGACGTGTCCTCCCTGGAGAAGCACCTGCAGGCTCTGCACGGCTCCGCCTCACACTTCAACAAGATCGGGCTGGAGGAGGAGTTCAGGGTGAGCGAGTGGGGCGTGTGCGCCTGGCTCCGTGTGTGTGTGTGTGTGTGTGTGTGTGTCCCAGTGCTGAGTCTTCCCAAGATGGGGACAGATGGCTCCTTTGTACAGGGGCCCTTGCAGTGAGTGCTTTGCTCCACCTGAGTGTCAGTCTTAACTGGACCTACATCCTTTTCACTGCAGAAATTGACGAATGTCCGGATCATGAAGGAGAACATGAGGACCGGCAACTTGCCAGCCAACATGAAGAAGGCCAGAGTCATCCAGATCATCCCATGTAAGGCCGGGCTGCAGGGCGGGGGCGGTGCCGCTGACCTCAGTCACAGGGTCACAGCAGGGTGTCCTCAGGACAGGGGTCTTGGGTGCTGTGTCAGGTGTCAGGGCCAGGGCGGTGCCCCTGACCTAAGTCGCGGGGTCACAGCAGGGTGTCCTCAGGACAGGGGTCTTGGGTGCTGTGTCAAGTGTCTGGAAGCAAAGCCCTTCCTGTAAGGCCTCTGTGACCCAGACTGGCAGGCAGCTCGGGCTGGGGCTTGGGGGTAAGCGGCGGCTGTGGCTGGACTGCCTGGGAGGGCTTCACGGAAGTGAGGCTTGTGGTGGGCACGAGTGGGGGCTTCCTGTATAAGCATCTCATTCGGTCCTCCCTCGGGCCTGGGCAGATGGCCCGTTACACAGAGAGGGACGAGAGACAGGGCTGAGGCCATGCAGGCAAACTCAGCTGGGACCTTCTCAGAAAAGCTTTTGGCCTTGGGGAGCCAAGTCAACACCCAGATGTGGGTGTGGGGGCAGGACTGGCAGGAGGGTGCAGAGGAGTGGAGGCCAAGGTAAGCAAGGGGACGGTGGGTGGGGACCTCACCCCATGGGAAGAAAGGAAACCAGAGAGAGATGACCCCAAAGCAGACCCGGCAGGCATCCACGGAGCCATAGAGGGGAATGGAGAATGGTTGCCTCATTACACACCTGTCCTTGTGGACTCCCCCTTGAACCTTGTCTCAGGCCTGCTTCCCCGGTCACCCGTGTGCTCGGGAAATAGGAGGCTCCTGGGGGCTGGTGAAGCCCTCCCCAGAGGCAGACACCTGAGCCCTGAGTCTCTGTCAACCTCGTGACAGCTGCTCCAGGGAGCCTGCACAGTCACACTCCTTTTACTCCTTAAATGTAGTGTTTTCAGGGCTTACCTTTTGGTATGTAGTATATTGTTGATAAAAAGTGCAAAAGATAACTGGGTGGATTATTTTTAGAAACTTCCTACCAAAAAAGTCCCCAAAAGCACCACTTCCCTGGGTCACTTTAATTAACTTATTTTATGTAAACTTTCCAAAGAGTTGGCTTTACTAGGTTCTTTAATAGGTTTAGCTTAGAAGCTTGTAGAAACAGGTTTACAAAGCAGGGCAGTATTTGAACTAACTAAAGAAAATACTACTTTGCAGATGACTTCAATCGAGTTATCCTTTCCATGAAAAGGGGTCAAGAATACACAGACTACATCAACGCCTCCTTCATAGACGTATGTACGGTGGCCTTGGGTATGCGTGGCGCTCAACTGTGTCTCCTTTACATCTGACTCTTGATTAAATAAGAAAGAAGTGACATGCCTCCCGAAATGCAACCATTTTTATTTTTTGAAACAGAGTCTCACTTGGTCGCCTTCAGTAGAGTGCCGTAGCGTCACAGCTCACAGCAACCTCAAACTCTTGGGCTTAAGCGATTCTCTTGCCTCTGACCTCCCAAGTAGCTGGGACTACAGCTGCCTACCACAATGCCTGGGTATTTTTTTGTTGTATTTGTCATTGTTGTTTAGCAAGCCTGGGCCAGGTTCAAATACACCAGTGCCAGTGGTATATAACCACTGAGCTATAGGCGTTGAGCCAAAATGCAACAGTTTTATTAGCAGGATTACTTGCTTTAAAAAATGATGTTGTGTCTTGGGAATAAGAAAAAAAATGATGACCTAACACTGTGGAAGGCTGAGACAGGTGAATTGCTTGAGTTCAGGAGTCTGAGCAAGAGTGAGACCCCCATCTTCTACTAAAAATAGAAAAATTAGAAGGCATCATGGTGGGTGCCTACAGTGAAAGCTACTTGGGAGGCTGAGGCAAGAGGATCGCTTGAGCCCAAAAGTTTGAGGTTGCTTTGAGCTATGATGATGCCACAGCACTCTACCCAGGGTGATAGAGTGAGACTCTGTCTCAAAATAAATAAATAAAGAGTAAACTTTGGAAATAGAAGGATATTTAGTCACTGCTAAGTGGTTGGCTATTTTTTTTCCATTCTGCTTTCATCTGTAGCCATTTTTCTCTTGCATATATATTACACATCAATTATTTATCCAGCACTTCTGTGAACTCTCTCTTGTGTGATTGCTGATATGTAGTCAGTGGGCAATTCAGTTATGTGTTCATAACACGGGTTTTCTCTGCGCACAATGGCTTTAGTGGAGAAAGGGCAAGAGGAAGCCCTGCAGCTAAGTGTGTTAATATCACTACGTACAGATGAGGAAACTGTAGCAGAAGTCAGCAGGGTCCTAGTGCAGAGACTGGGATTTGAACCCCTTTCCTCCAACTCCACGCACAAGGTCCTCTGCCACAGCACGACACTAATCTAGCTGAAACACACAGAAACATGATAGAACCAAATCCACCAGGTACTGTTCGGGTGGTCCCAAGCCACTGGCAGTTCGTAATAAATACGGGTTCATAGCTGACCTCGGGTGCTACAGGCAGAGAAGTACGGTCTCCAGATAAATCCAGCATTTCGACCTGCACCTCGGACACGTGTGAGCCCATGCCTGCTGGGTCTGGTCCAGGTTGCGGAAGGTTGAAGGGTTTCCTGGGACAGGCCACAGCTGTCCTGAGGACTTGTGGCAGGTAGTGGAACAAGGGTGGAAGGAAGTCGATTTTAACTCCTGCTCCCCGTTTGAAGGGCTACCGACAGAAGGACTATTTCATCGCCACCCAGGGGCCCCTGGCACACACAGTGGAGGACTTCTGGAGGATGGTCTGGGAGTGGAGGTCCCGCACGATCGTGATGCTGACCGAGGTCCAGGAGAGAGAGCAGGTGAGGGCCATCCTGGCACCCGAGGCCACCACAGTCCCTCACTCTACCTGTCCCACCTGCCATCAGTCCCACACACGGGCGAGGCGGAGCCTGGGCGACTGAGGAGCAAGAGAGATTGGAAAGGAAAAAGATTCCATTTCTCCCTTTTCCTTTGGGAGGGTAGTAACCATAACTATCCATTGTCTTTTACTCTGAACCTGCGTTTTATTTAACCTGACTCAAAATTCTGCCATTCTATATTGGCCAAGATACAGGCTGTCAAAGAAAAAGACATGTATTAACTTTTTTCAAGAGAAAGACACGGGCACTGAGATGTCCTTGTTGAACTGAATGAGCCAAACATTCCCCTTTTTGCAGAGATCCCTCCCTGGCCTTCCTGCATTTATTTAAAAACAAAAAAAAACATAATGTGATAAACACTTGGAACCCACCAGCCTACAGGAAAACCAAATTGTAGAAATAACACACATCTGTGTCAATGCCCTCCCGAGACATAACTGCTACCCTGAATTTGTATCTTGATTTCTTTGCTTCATAAAAAAACCAACAGCTTTTTGAGATACAGTTCATCTTCTTAATCTTCTACAGTTGGGTAGATTTGATAATATTCAAGGAATTGTGCAACCTTCACCTCTATGGAGGTTTTCATCACCCTCCAAAAAACCTCATACCCTAACAGTCCTCTGCCCTCCCTTCCCATGGCCCCAGAAGCCACTAACCTATGTTCTGTCTCTAAGGATTTGCCTGTGATGGATGCAAATATAAATGGATTCTTATACTAAGAGGTTTTTTATGATTGAGTTCTTTCACTTAGTGTGTTTTCAAGACTCGCCTTCACCCATGTTTTAGGACGAGTATTTCATTCTTATTATTGACAATTAATTTTCTGTTGCATGGGCATACATTTTATCAATTCATCAATTGATGGACATTGGGTTCTTTCTACTTTGGGGCTTTATGAATAATGCCGCTATAAATGTTCATGTACAAGTTTTTATATGAACTTTTTTTTTCATTTCTCTTGGGTATATACCTAGGAGTGAAATCACTGGGTTTTTTCAGAACTCAATATCATAAACTTTTATTGTTTAACATTTCTGAGAAACTGCTAGACTATTTTCCAAAGTAGCTGCCCCATTTTACATCCCCACTAGCTGTGTGCTGGAGTCCTCCACATCCTTGCTTATTATTATTTGTCTACTATTTGCATCTTAGTGAGTGTGTTCTTTGCTTTTTAAAACATTCTGTTGTTTTAGAATAGAATTATTTAGTTTTTCTTGTGTTTGAACTTTATATAAGGAGTATCATTACAGTATGCAGTCATCTGGGACTCACTTTTTCCACTCAAAATTGTGCTTTTGATATTTTTCTATGTTGATGTCCATAACCGTGGTTTATTTGTCATCATTATTACATTATAGTTTATTATACAAACTACACATTTTGAGCATCCATTTGTTTATTCCTTCTCCTGGCCCAGGCAATTGGGCCAATGCCATTTTGTTGTTTCACAAACAGTGCTGCATGTACATTCTTGCACATGTCTTATGCTGTGCAAAGATAAGTACACACCAAAGCCCTGGGGAGCATGTGAAGCTTTGAATTTGCAAGCTAATTCCCAATTGGATGAAATTATCCACCTTCCAAAGTGGGTGTGGTTTCCAAAGTGGACACCAGCAATGCGTAAGAGATATTCATTTATATGCCTAATATGATATTCTCAGGCAAATTTTAGTAATTGAACAAATGTAAATATTTTCTCTTTGTGGCTTTGATTGGCATCTCTCTGGTTCCTATGATGCTGAGCATTACATCCTGTACATGTGGATGGCATATTTCCTCTTGTGCATTTGCCCCCCTGCTTTCCACTCATTTTTCTTTGAATTGTTTGCTTTTTTCCTGTTGATTTGTAAGAGTGTTTACATATTCGTGATACTAATTCTTTGTCCTTTTTATGTATTGCAAAATCTTCTTACAGTTTATGGCTTATCTTTTCACTGTATTAATAATGTTTTTCGAAGAAGAGAAGTGAATTTTATTGTAAGCTAATATTTCAATTTGCCTTAACCCATCTTGGTTCATTTTTATTATGGTTCAAGACTACTGCAAATGGTAGTGCAGGTTGAACACTGCACAACCCTAGAAGAGCTGGGGCATTCATAACAGACCAGGCAAGGTTTGGGTCAGGGACCCAATTTCATTTTTCCATATAGAAAAACAATTTTTCCTGATTCATTTATTGAATAATCTCCCCCTTTTTATCATGTATCAAAGCTCCATATACACGTTTCTGTTCATGGACTCTGTTCTGTTCCCTTGAAGGCATTAACAGGCATTCATATTCAGAGCTATTCTTTCGGTCAGGTGAAATACATTAAATGATTTGAGAGCAATTCTGCCTCATAGAGTCAAAACTGCTAGCAGCAAGTTATTTATTACAAGACTTAACATTTTATTTTATCCCCCAAGGATAAATGCTACCAATATTGGCCAACAGAGGGCTCAGTCACTCACGGAGACATAACCATCGAGATAAAGAGCGACACCCTATCTGAAGCCATCAGTGTACGAGACTTCCTGGTCACTTTCAATCAGGTACGTTGCTTTCGTTGCTTTCGCTGTTTAGGCTCTTGCAGACTAATGCACCCCCGCTGTCACTCGAGGTTCTGCTTGTCATCCCAGCAGAATGTGGCTCTGCATCTGCTGTGCTCCTTCTGGAGTCCCAGGCGGCTTTGAGTGCCTGTGGGCTTCATAGGGAGCCATATCATACAACAGCAGGTCTCAAGCCTCTTGTAAAGTTCACACCACCTGCCTCCTGGCTGGAGGACGAGGACAGTTGGGGCAGAGAGGTGACTCCAAGCAGCGTCCCCCGTGCCTCACTGCTTCCGGCTCCCATCTGGGGAGAATGACATTAGCCAGGGTAGGAGGACAAATGAAGCCACAGAGGCCCGAGAGGGCCCCTATCCAAGTGCTTTCTCAGAGTCCCCGCTGTCCCCATTCACACGAGGTCCTGGGTTCTGCTCATGCTCTCTCACTGGCAAAGAATGAGAATGACTCCAGGTCAGTCACAGGTGGGAGGACCCACTGTGGGTTTGGCTCTGAGGTCAAGGTGGTCAGCTCAGCAAAGTGCACTTGTCAGGGACTTGCCCTCTCCCATGTGGGGACAGAATGGCCTGGTCCACACACTCAGAAGCTGCTCATCTCTGATGGGGAATGCAGCACCCAGGCTTCTTGAGAAAGATTCCCCTCTCTCCAGCAGAGCTGCAAAGGCTCCTTGAAGTGCTGAGTGGGGCCTGTCAGGATCTCAGGGAGCATGTTCTGGATGTGCTACTTCTCACGCAGAAGGAAACAGCAAACTTCCAGCCTTCTGCTTTAGGGGAGCCCACTATAAACACCTTCAAGCTACCTAGGCAGGGTTCCTGTTAGTGCAGAAGACCCAAGGAGAACTCCATTCACCTGATCCCAAAGAGGGGCAGTGGGCTTAGGATGGGCCCTGGAGGCAGCACTGATGCCCCTCCCGCCCCCCAGCCGCTGGCCCGCCAGGAGGAGCAGGTCCGCGTGGTACGCCAGTTCCACTTCCACGGCTGGCCCGAGATCGGGATCCCCGCCGAGGGCAAAGGCATGATCGACCTGATCGCGGCTGTACAGAAGCAGCAGCAGCAGACGGGCAACCACCCCATCACGGTGCATTGCAGGTAGCAGCCGGGCCTGCGGTGGGGTGGGCACGAGCCACACGCCACAGTGCTGCTGTGCCCAAGATGGCATTTCCCAGACTCTTACCTTCCCTACACACACAATTCCACACATGCATGAACATCATCTTATCACACATGCATTTCGGAGGAGGAGGTGGGAAGCGACTCATACACACACTTCCCTGCACTTTGGAAGGCGTCAAAAATTGCCAAGGGAAGCCCGGAGGAACATACCCCAGGATGTAGGGCCCTCCCCCTAAACACTGACAGACGGTCCTGGTCTGACTGTGTGCCCACCCCCTCATTCTCTACCTGGGCCGTGGCAGTGAGTTGGGAAGGTGGTCTTCCGAGGTACTTGAGGGGTCCAGGCAGGGGCTGCTAAAGTTCCCCCTAAGTCAGTCCCAAGGTCAGAGGTGCGCAGCCAGGGACACCCCTAGAGACAGCGGAGCCCCCAGCACAGCCCCTGGCTCATGGCACATGAAGGTGGGAAGGTGAGTCTCAGTCCCACCCACCGGCCTCTGTTGCCCAGTAGTACTGGCAGGCCCCTCCACACCCTTGTAAAGCTCTTCCAAGCACGAGACTGGGGTGTTCTTACTCTTGAGTGGTGCTCATTTGCTCCTAAAACTGCAGTTCTGTTTGTTTTCTCACCTGTGTGGCTTGAGGTCTTTGTGACTGCCCACTGCTCGCCCCTTGTAACCAAGGAGCCCAGCTCAGACAGTCAGTGCCGCTTCCCGCAGCTGGAACCACCTGGGCATGCTCCTGGCCTGGCCAGCACGTGGAGCACACACCTTGGTTTTCGGTTCCTGCTGCCTTCCGAGAAGTTGCCTATTAATAGAATAAAACTAGAAATGGGTTCCTTCCTGCTCTGCCTCTGCAAATGCAGGTTATGGGTTTAGCATGTGTAAGGAAGTGGGGGCGCAAAGGTGACCAAGATCCATGACTGTGTCCCATCTGTGGGAAGGCAGGTGTAGGGACAGGCTACTCCGCAGGACAGGAGCCCTAGAGTAAACCCCCATGTGAGATTCTGGGGCCCGCGGGGCAGTGCTGTCACCTACTCACTCTCTTCTCCTGAGAGGGTGGGAGCTCTGCTCTTGGGGAATTCATCAGCCTGTGATCATCTTCCATGGAGCTTTCAAATTGTCATTGCTGGGAAGTGTCAATTTTCTGACTGTTCCCAAAAGTCAGTGTCCTCTTAACGCCCCTTCAATCACACCACTCAGCATCATCTGCTTCGGAAGAGTCCCCAGCATGGGAAGGAGAGTCTGTACCAGAGTTACCTCCTTCTTGCACCTGGACCAGGAGGGCGGGCACTTCTAACAGGTCCCGGTGGCACTGATGCCAATGCTCCTGATCCATGTTGGGAAAGGCAGTCTGTCTGCCATACTGAGGAAAGTGCTCAGAAGCTAAGCGTCATAAAATGACACTAAAAATTCGCTCGGACTCTGGCCATTTCCAGGGATTATGGCTCCACAGCTGCTGTGCAGGGGTTGGGTGTGAGCTGTCCAGTTCCCAAGTTCAAGTTTGATTATCTGCATTAAGCACTTTTTCTCCACAGTGCCGGTGCTGGGCGAACAGGTACATTCATAGCTCTCAGCAACATTTTGGAACGAGTAAAAGCTGAGGGACTTTTAGATGTCTTTCAAGCTGTGAAGAGTTTACGACTTCAGAGACCACATATGGTGCAAACCCTGGTAAGAATCTGAGCGATAAGGATGTTACCAGAAGAGTTGAGAATTGTTTCATGTTGCATTTGATGTATGTTTCATTAAAGGAGTTCAAGTGTGGGGGGGGGAGGTGAGAAGGTAAGATTCCCATGGAAAAGAGTCGACTGCAACTTTTCACAGTAAAGCCTTCCTTCTTTGGGGTCTCTGACTCGGGGCTGTCCTCTGGGCATGACTTGGAGGAGGGGACCATCTGCCAATTTCAATAACAAAGACTGCTTTAGTAGAGGCACTGATGGCACAAGCTTGTGTCTAAGTGAACTGCTCTACAAACTTCTAATGTATGTTTAAAAATGTTATCAAGTTCAAAAGCTGCATTGGAACCCTGGACCCTGGGAACCAGCTTGGTGACTTGCAGGTTGACTCAACCCTGTAGGTGGGCTCACAAACCTATTTCTAATTGCTGACCACTCAGGAAAGAACTCCTTCCAACATCCGAGGTAGCCTGTAGTCAAATTTGGCCTTCCAAAGGCTATGGTGCCTTTGTTTTCCTAGAGCCTCGTGGCTCACCCAGGAATTTCTAAGATCTAGGGTGTGGTCCATGTTGTCCCAGCACCCTGCTGAAATAGACTTCATTAATCACTGGCCACCAGTCACAAGTGCTCGAGACAGAAAAAGACGGACAGCAGTTAGCTCAGGTGTTCGCTGTCAAAATAGCCAATGGTCAATGACCGTCTCCATTTCCCTCCAAAGTGGAGCCAGCTTGATTTTCAGCTGATGAAGCTCCAAGGTGAAGTTGAAGAAGTGGAGTCAAAAGCTGGTGTGCACATGTAGCCCTTCATGGGGGCCATGAAAACACTTGCTCCTCTAAAGAGAGCCTGTGTTTATTAGGAATTCTGTCTGCAAATTCACTTTCCTTTTCCCTCTGAGGGCTGGGTGATCAGGTGGGAATCTTACTAGCCAGAAGTGGGGACTCCCCCAGCCTAGTCTTGGCCCTCCCAACAACTTTATGCAAACTCAGGACCAGTTTCTGGTCCACCTAGTCTTTCTCTGGAAAACCCAGCTCCATGGCATCCTGGCCAGGCCAAAACTGTGGGAGGGCTGAGCCAGCTCACACCCAGCATCTTTCAACCCAGAAGCCTTTAGACATGGGTCAGCATGTGCCGAGAAGAGGCCAAGGCTAATATATGGGAAAGAAGAGGGGCAGGTGTGGAGGACAGCCCTTGGCCTCTGAGGCCTCCCAAGCCCTCTCCCAGCCCCATGCTCACAGGCCCCACTCAGGGGTCTGCACATACCCAGAGCCTTCTGTGTGAGAGGCAGGCGAGCTATTGTCTATTGTGACTATGGCCTCTGGGGGGTTCCCCTTCGTCTCTGCCCATTGTCCATTCTGCCCACCTGGTTTTCCAAAGACTCACTGGCAGCTCTTTAAGAAAAGTTTGGCAGTTGTCACTTTCCACACCTGTTTCATTTTTTCCCACGGAGTGCCCATTGCTGAGAATGCCACAGGCACACCCAGCCGGCAGCCTGTTAATGTCCCAGCCTGGCTCTGTCCCTCTGGAGGCTGCAGGAGGAATAGGGGCACAGAGGGTGCAAAAGCACTTTCAGGAGACAAAGGTCTTATTCAAACACAAAGCATGATTCTTCTGAAGTCTAGTAAAATGTATATGAAACATTGTCTCTTTAGTAGAGTAAATTTAGACTCAAAATAGTTTATATTTTTATTTTATTTAACTTTGATAGCTTACTTTTTGTTGCTTTATGAAGTTTATCCGGCAGTGTTAGTGCTCTGATTCTCTTTTGCAGTGTAGAATAGTTGTTTTCCAGTTTAAGCATGAAACTGATTTGTAACTAAACACTAAAATTTCTATGTAGGAAAACAGGCTTATTTGGAAATCTTCATGTGCCTGACTAAAAATTTAATTATGTAACAGAAGCTAAAGAACATAAAGGTATATAGTGTTCAAATAGATTTATTTATGTCCTATTTATGAGTGTTTCTCCTAAATTAATCAAATATAATTTCAGAAATAGCATTTTAATGTGTTCTTGTTCTTTCTTTTCAGGAACAGTATGAATTCTGCTACAAAGTGGTACAAGATTTTATTGATATATTTTCCGATTATGCTAATTTCAAATGAAGATTCCTGCCTTAAAATATTTTTTAATTTAATGGTCAGTATATTTTGTAAAAACCACATTAATTTATTTCACGGTTGACGTTAATATCCTTCCTAATTTCTTTGTATATATTTTGTTATGCCTTAAAGGCCACCTGCCATAAAGTTATTAAAATATCCCTTTTACAAATTAAAATAATGTATTAAGGTCAAATAATATCCCATAAAATATATATTTCTGCTAATATCAGTAAAAGTCTTAGTTTTTCATTAGATTCCTATCATTTAACTTCACATGCTCACCACCTTAGTCTTCTAAGTTTAATAACTGTGCCAAGTGTGCTTATGAGAAGCCTAAACAGAGAGCTCGCTGTGAAGAGAACAGTTGAGGACTCAGATGTCATTTGAAAATTCTCTTTCCTGACACCGACCTTACAACTCTGAAAAGCAGCATATTTTGAAGGCAAACTGTTGGTGAAGGAACTACATGAACAGGGACTTCGGTAGAGTCCTCAGTTTCCACCCACGTGATCTCTCTTTACATTACAAGAAGACTTTGCAACCTAAATCCAGGTCCTGAATATATTAGTTGGTGACTACATAATACTACTCAAAAATGTTTTTATTCAAGACCATGTCTATCCCATCGTGGCTGGGTGAGAGAAATGTAAACACCAGGTCATCCTGTTAGCCTGTGGCCTTGGGCACAGCAACGCTGGTGGCTGGAGCCGGAGTCTGAAGCACCACTTGTGGTCAGTCTGCTGTTTGACCCAGACAGCCCTGAGAGAATCCAACCAGCTGCTTCTCCCACAACCCCCTTCCCACCCTGCCGGCTGCCTGCGTGGTCCCAAGCTGCCCCCGGAGGCTCAACACAACCCACCTCCCACCCAGATGTCAGCTGAAGTCACAGCGCAGCCCAAGAGCACACACTGAGGCAGAAACAATAGAGTAACCACACATGATTAAAACTTTCCATTTTCTGAGAAGCATTTTGGTATTTAAAAGTTTCTTGTAAAAAGCAAAGATCGTTTGTAAGAAAAGAAACCTTGAAATCTAGATTTATACAGTTTTTTTAAAGTCCCACTCCACAACCTTTAATAAAAGAGAAAGAGAAATCCTTACTCTTAAAGCTAACTTATTTTTGAATGGAAATAATGGAAACACTACTGAGACCTTTGACACTGGATAAATAATAATTCCACTGCCAGATATGCTTGGCTTGTGAAGCTGCAGGAGGGCAGGCAGAGGGCACCAATTAGGAACACTTGATGTACTAACAGCTACCACGGATCTCCCTGTGGCCCTTAGGTACCCGGCAGATAAGCACAAAACAAACAGGAATACATCTGGTCTATCTTACTGAAAGTATTTAATACGTGCATTTTTGGTACATTTTGCTTTTTAGAAGAAATGCATAGATATAAAGGCCTTATTTGACATTTTCACTGATAACCGATCACGCCTCCCTATTGCAGTGTTTATCCCCGGTTCATTGACAGTGTGAACAAATATAGCCTGGGGGGGATGGAGTATTGTCCTAACACTAGGCTCACAGGTCATCAAGCTTTTCACCTGCTGCACCATGCAGAGCCCATCCAAGGGCAAGAGTCCGTGTTCAGCAGGAGGGATGGACGCGCCCCTTGTGACCGCTTGCTATCACCTCCAGCTGAGTCCCTGGCTGCCCACTGCTGAAACTCTGAGTCCCACTCTCCTGCTCTGTGTAGTGATTAAGCTTTAGGTGGAATGCCAGACGGTCCCCTTTGTTCTCATTGTTACAGCCCCAAACCTAAAAGCTTTTCTTTGACTGTGAGAGAAGAGAGAGGGATGAGCTTTTTTCAGCACCTGAACCTTAGAAACAGAGCCTGCTCTTTGAGGCAGTGACCTCACACTGGTGACTCATGAGAGTCTCAAAGGCAAAATTAAGGTGTGTAGGCATTGGTCCAAGTTTAGGGACCCTTAGTCAGGATCTTCGAAGCCCTTTGATGGTCTAACTGGCATCTCTTGTATCAAGAAGTACCTTTACGGTAGACCTTTAAGGCTGTCCTCAGGAAAGTTCCCTGCTCTCACGTTACTCCTGCCTGCTTGGACCATTTTCCAGAAGTCCATTATAGGGTTCTTCCATGTTCCCAGGCCTTTCCCATTCCAGAAGCAAAGCCAGCACCACTCACCTTGGGATGCAGGATTCCACCCCCTCCTCCATCTGGGACAACACTTGCCCTTCAGAGGGGCAGGTCGTTGCAGCCTCATGGCCTCTGCCAAGTCTCCAGTTCAGTCTCCTGGGGGTAACTGCATGCAAGGGAATCAGAATCTTCTCTGTGTGACCTAGAAAGTTCATCTCTTCTTCTCTTCAGTCAAGTCCATTGTACAGAGCAAAACAGCCAATGTGGACAGACGCCATGTTTCCTCCCACGTTTTTCTGTGTTGCATGCAGTTGCATTCAAATGCCAACCAGCGATTAGAAGACGGCCGTTCTGATCGACATGCTTTATCGGTCACTGTGTGACTGACCTTAGGGTTTCTCTCCGAGCGCTAAATGAGTGAAGAATGCACACCAGTGTGTTAAAAGGTATTTTTATGTGTTTTTAAAAACTTTTTAAAACAAGCCTGACACCTGTGTTTCAGCATTTAGAGACATGCCCATGTTATTTTTTGTAAATGTATGATTACTGATACTTCTTCGTTTAAGTTGTGTTTTATTTATGTGCAATCTTTATAATACATGTACGTATTACAGTTTCAACTATCATAGTCTCTTTCATTACATTTATAATTTGATCTTGCTATGACTATAATGCCAGTGAATGTTGCTGACTTCCTTGTGTATGCAGATTGGCAGATCTAAACCATTCTGATTCAAGGATAAACCTTTACTTTGACTACCAGCCATGTCTCTTTTCTCAAATCTCTTCATTTCATTCCAGTGTCTTACATCCTTTTAGAAATGACATCCATTATTGGATAAAAATAGATAATCTGTTTTGGGGCTTTTAAAATTTAGTGTTGACTGAGCACAGAAACAGTCCCTAAGAGGTGAGTGGTCACCATGGCCAGTGGGCCTACCCAGCTCCCCACTGGTCTGCATGAAAAAGAGAGTAACAGCGCCCCCTCCAGGGAGCTTGTGTTCTTCTGCAGAGCTGTGAGTAGTGGACCCTAACCCTAACTCAAACCCTAACCCTAACCCTGAGTTTTCTAGGACAATATTTTCACACTTTGAAGTCCACAGCTCAGTAGAATTAGAAAACATGTCTTTTTTCTTAATTTCTAACCCCAATTAGGCCTCCCTTTGCACACCCTTCGCCTGTGCACACTTGTGTCTCTCTGACAATCCCAACCCTCTCCCCAAATGCCCCCTCCACTCCCCTCTCCACCCTTCTCCACACACTGGTTTTCCCTTTCATCTCTGGACCCCATGTGGAATTTAAGCATATTCTGTTTATTATATGTTGTGCTTGTTTAACAACAAATGTCATGACGCCGGGCTACAATGGCTCATGCCAATAACCCTTGCACTCCTGGAGGCCAGAGGATAGCCTGAGCTCAGGAGTTTGAGACCAGACTGAGCAAAGTGAGACCCTGTCTCTACTAAAAATAAGAAAACTAGCCTGGTGTTGTGATGGGCACCTATAGTCCCAGATACTGAGAAGCTGAGGCTAGAGGAGTGCTTGAGCCCAGGAGTGTGACGATGCTACAGCACTCTATCCAGGGTTACTAAGTGAGACTCTGTCATGAAAATAAATAAATGTATAAGCCCTGTTACATTTGCTTAACTGGATGATTTGAAAACTTTTTATTCCCTTCACACACACACACATCACCTGATATGTTTGCTGGGTAGGGCTTTTAGTTACTGATTTTTTAGACAAGCAGCACCCCCTCTGCCCTGGTTGTGCACAAGGCCCTTCCTCCAGGTGAGCAGAACTGGACACGGGGAGGCCCAGCTGGAGGCAGTGGGAGGGCAGGAGGGATCCAAGGACCAGGAGGCCTGAAAGAGGCAGAGAAAGGGCACCACCTGGACATCGACCAGGGTCCAGTGGACCCACCAACCCTTCCTGAGCCCACTGCCATGGAAGGTGCTCAGGTCTGCAAAGGGACAACCACCACACTGGCTTCCAAGGCCCCATCAGACAGAAACAGCGCTGAGCGCTGACAGACCTGAGGACAGCCGGCACTCAGGAGGAGGCGCTTCTCAGGAGGCCACTCAGAGGGGCACTACGGAGACCCCTGCTGGGAACTTGTCTCTGCCAAGACACCGGAGGAGTCTCCCACCTCACCTGCATGAAGGGCAGATGCTGGAGCACTGGCCACAGCCCCCGTCCCACCGGGGGAAGGTCATCTCTGGGATACCAGCTCCCTGAACGTGCCAGGCGCACTGGCTCTGGGCCTAGGTTTGCCGCAATCAGCAAGCCCCGAGTAGGTGACGCAGACCCATCAAGGCCTCAGCACTCACACGGCTCCCTCCTTCTGTGTCAGCTGCTTGTCATTTATCCCACAGTATAAACATAACAAGATCTGTCCAGTCTCTTTCCCAGTGGTGGACATTAGCTTGTTTCCAATTAAATTATAAAATTGCAACACTTTTATAATGAATACACATACACATATGTACATTCTACGTCTATGTGAGAATTTCCTAGAAACAAAGTTTCTGGCTCAAATTTAAGTAGAAACTGCCAAATTGCCACCTTCAAAGGGTTTTCCCACCCACTCTCCAGAGTGTGTGACAGTGCCATTTCCCAAGATGCCCCTCACCCTGGATATTGGCAAATTAGGTTCGCATAACAGCTGGGCCAAAAAGTTATAGTTCATTCTTACTTGCATTTCCCAAATTTCTAGTCAGTTGAGCATCTTTTTACAGATGGATTATTTATATTTTATCAATGAATCACCAATTCATGTTTTGACACATTTTCTTAACTGTCCCTATTTGATTTTTCCTTATTAGTTTCTTGTCGTTCTTTTAAAAACACAGATGCCAACCTGTGTTATTCACGTTATCGGGCCTTCTTCAAATGGTGGCGTTACTTGCTCAGTCCACCTGCCAGGAAGCACCACGTGTTACAGCAGAAACCACATGACTTTCTGTCACTTCCCACACTGTGGCAATGTGCTGTTTTCCTCATAAATAAGAGATCAGATTTCTTTTAGGGATCAGATGAAGTTTCAAAAAATGTTTCCAAGGGTCAGGTTCCCTCCAGAATTCTGGGCCAAAGAAGCCACCTGCACCTGCAGCCCAAGGCCCATTTCCCTTTAGCTTGTGGGGCCAGCAGCTGCCGCTGAGCATGGGAGGGCCAGGCAGAGGCTGCACCAAGGTGTGAGTTTCATAAGTGCCTCTGTTCTGTGTGCTGAGGGCCCATAACAGTCCCTTCTTCCTGAAACCCCTCCCATCCATGGTAATATTATCAGCCAATAATTTTGTTTTCAAAAAAGCTGAAAATACCTACACGTGGAATTTGTTGTCTTTTTTTTTTTTTTTTTTTTTTTTGAGATAAGGCCTGCTCTCTCAACCCAGGCTGCAGTGCAGTCAGTGATGCAATTACAGCTCATGGTAACTTCAGGATTCAAGCCATCCTCCTGCCTCAGCCTCCTGAGTAACACTACAGGTGTGCCAACACACACAGCTAACTTTTTTTATTTTTTGTAGACATGGATCTCTCTCTGTAGCCCTAGCTGGTCTTGAACTGCTGGCTCAAGTGATCCTCAGTCCTTGCCTCCTAAAGTGCTGGGATTACAGGCCTGGGCCATTGCACCTGGCCAGGGATGTCATTGTGAAGGTGACCACAATGCCACCTGGGAGTGCTTGCAGTGCTCCAGCAGGCCTTCCCCGTGCTTGGGTGCACAAATGCTCTGCCACCTGATTTTGTTCACTAAATGTGTTTGCAGGTATCAAGCATCAGTTAAACAGATGCTGGTTCCTCTCTGACCTGCACAGAGGAAGAAGGCATCCTCAGGACAGGTCTGGAATGCCCCAGACTATAACCCCCCCCCCAAACACGCTGCACCTGGAAGGGCAGGCCCAGAATAAGGCCACGTGTGGTCCCAGTCACTGAACCCTGTGCAAGATCACCCTGTCCCTACCAAAGCACCTTCCTGCATGAAGCCTTCCCTGCAGATGCAAAATCAAGGCCAACAAATGCTGGTTCCTTGGGCCCCTGCATGGTGAACTCTGATGCTCATTATTAGAGAAAGCCTCTAAGTGAGCATGGAAATTCTTAACTGCTTTACATTAATCACCACCATTAAGATGGAACTATTGAGAGCACATTATAACAGGTGGCCCAGAACCGCTGTGACAGTGACAACAGTTTCCCTTATTTCCTCTTTTGCTATTTTCAAATATGTATTTCTAATTTATGGAGTAGGCTGTATATACAGAAGTAGCTCTCACCGCATGAGCACCCACTGTGTACAGGCCCTTTATCGGACATTACCTCCTCAATCACCCAACAAGAACTGAGAAATGGAGCTCCTGGAAGATAAGGACCTGGCCCCAAGTCAGACAAGCGGTAACAGAAGAAATAGGATTTGAATCCAGGACCACCAGACACAAAGTCCTTTGCCACACTCCCATGGTGTCCTGGCCCTTGAAAATTTAGCAACTCTGCACACATTGGCCCTCTTTGATCTGTTATTTGACATTAAATTGGCACATTAAAAATGTTTGAGAAACTCCCAAAGTAATTGTTGAAATTTGTAGATGGGTTTAATGCAACCCCAGAGCTGCAGAATTCCTCCTTTAGTATAATTTTGCTCAGCATGAGAATGATGGTGATCCTCCCCTCTCCTGTTATATAATGAGCCAACGCTCTAGGGACGAAACAAGGTCATTCAGCCTGCAGGAGTGAGTGATGGAGATGGAAGTTTGTAATGAGGAAGAAAGGCTGCAGGCCAGCTGCACAAGGCCACACCCTGCCCTCCCACGTCAGAGACCCCGCTGGATACTGTCTGCCTTGGAAAGGTCTGTAATAACCTGTCAAAGCCACGGCCACTTACCAGAGGACCGCTTGCACATTTAGCTGGTATGCATCCAAAATGAACCTACTCGCAAGTCCCGGCCCCTTCCCCCGTGTTAGAGAGAGGCAGCCACGTGGAAACCTGCTTGCCGTCTCTGGTTGGGTCAGTCCCAGAGAACCTGGAGTCTGCACGGGGCCAGGGAATTCTCGGGGCACTCTGCCTCCAGCTCAGTGAGTCCAGGCAGTCTCCACTAGGGGCATCTCATGACCCCATATAGTGACCCGTCTAGGCTTTGAGTCAGTAGCCAAAGAGACCAAGACGGAAAGCACCCCATCTTATGTCTGCTTCCCAGGAGTTCACAACCAAGAGGGCAGACACCTGGAGGGAAAGAGCCACAGCCCAGGGTGCAGGGCAGGAGGCCAGAGGAAGGGGAAGCAAATCTCAATGGGGCAACTGTGCCTGGGGAAAGGACCCTGGGAGAGACAAGAAGGAAAGGGGTCTCAGAGGAGGACGACACAGGCTGCAGAGGGGACAGCCCTCCGGGAGGGTCTGCCCAGTGTGCAGCCAGGGCTGGGTGTGCAGGGGCAGTGCAGCATGAGCGGCTGCAGGTGGGGACTGAACAGCCTTTCAGAGGGGCTCAGGGCTGGGGGCTCTTCCTGGGGCAGGTCCCTGCTCCTGGCTTTCTTTCTGTGCCCTGCTAATATCAGTCCCTCTGAGAGCGTCCTAGTGCCGTCATAGGCCCTCAATGACTCCAGAAAGAGCAGACAAGCACTGTAGGAGAAGCGTCATAGTGGGTGTCCTACCCTACATCCTCCTGTGTCTGACTCCCTCGAAGTCCTGTCCCAGCCAGCCTTCCTCCTCCATCTGGTTTTGTGTGGCCTAAACCTCCCCTTTTGGCAGCATGAAAGGTTAGCAGCTCCACTCAAGCTCCCAGCCCTAGGGCAGCCTTATCTCACTGTAGGTGAGGAGGGCTGCTCACCCTCCCCCCCAGCATGTTCCTCTCTGGCAAATGTAGCCCCCCGACCAGGCTCTCTATTCCTGGTGGTTAAGCCTGTCAGAGGAGGATGGCTCCAAAGAACAGTCAGCCACTACCCCTACCCATCAGGTCAGGTGCAACTGCTGCTGTCTGAGCCCCAGCGAAGGCTGGGAGTGAAGGAAGGAGAAGGGCGGATGAAGACTATGCCTTTAACAATGGCCATACTTCAACCTTCACCTCCTCAGGTCCCCCTTCTCTACCCAAAGTGTCACTTACTCAAGATAAATAAATTCTGCTGTGTCTGCAGCACAGCTCCTGTAGGCAACAAAATTGTAATACTGAATGCAGAATATAAATGTCTTAACACAATAACTAAGAAAATGCCGTGAATGCTATGTTAACCAGTTTGATGAAAATATTTCAGATTGTATATGAAACCAGCACATTGTACCTCATGAGTGCATTAATGTACACAACTATGATTTAATAAAAATTTTTTTTTAAAAATCAGTATACAAAAGAAAGGAAGGGCAAGATAGAGAAATTAAAAGAAATATCTATTGCCAAAAAAAAAAAAGAAAAATTGTATTGTTTACTTAAAATTGGCTAAGAGCAGATCTTATGTTAGATGTGAAAGGTTATAGAGTCAAAGATGAAAGATTATTCTGAGGTGCAAGACGAAAGGGAAACGAAGGCCCGATTTGTACAATTAAAATGGCTTTATTCCACCAGGGGATATGTGGGGCAGGATGTCTAACTGGGAAGAAATCCACACGGGGGTAATGGTGGATGAGGGTTTTAAAGGTTGGAAAGGTGGGTGTCAGGACATTCCTTTTCCTGGGTTGGACATCTGTTGAAAGGGTGGGGGTTGGCCCATTTACCTTTCCAAGGTGGGACATCCCATGGGAGAGGATAGGGAGTTGATTCTTTTAGGAGGGTCCACCCTTTTGGGGCAGGGTTTGACCCTACCAATGTGTTCTTACCACAAATAATGACAAACCAATAACAGTGGGGCAGTAGGAAGCTTTTGGAAGAGATGGATGTATTTATGGCCTGGATGGTGGTGATAGTTTCATGGATATTCACTTACCCCAAATTCAAGGTGTAGACTTTAAGTGTGCACATCTGCTTACCAATTATTCCTCAATAAATGACCACACCAATAGGCCTATGTTAATGTCCAGGTAGATTTCATTAAAAAAAATTATAATGCCAAGTTAAACAAATCAACCACTCAAAGTGTCTCTAGTATCTATAGAATATCAGAGAACATTTTAATTTTGTTTCAATTAAAAGATTATTGTCATAGAACAGGGAACTAACAGCCTCCATACAATTGTTTTGTGTATAAATTTATAAAAAGAGAACTACTTTCTCAAACTTCCTTATTCTCCTTATTGGAAAGAATATAAAAAATGATTGTCCATGATTCAAGAGGCTTAAATCTGTTAGAACAGTCTCTATATGTAATTTCAATTTTATCATAAATTATGGAAAGATGCTTATGACACAAATACGTCTTTTGTTTCTGAGTCTTCAAATGATAGACGTTTCAACAGGCAAACTTCTCTATAACAAAGTTTCCAAAGTTTGCATGTAAAAATTCAGGCAAATTGTAAAAGATGCAATAAGTCATTGCAAATCTGAAAGTATTTAAACATGCTAGAGTCATAGAAATTGACATAATTTATGAAAAAAGAAAACCACATTAAAATGTACGGTGCTTAATACTTTAAAAAGTAGAGCTGTGATATTTTGCTTGGTTCTTTGGAAATGCATGATTTAACAAAGTAAAAACTTATGTAATCTCACTTAGGTAATCTCCGTGAGTCAGTGACACCATATAAAATACAAACCAATATCCATATAGTGTACAATTTTCCATAACAGAACAGAATTTTATTTTCATTGATGTTCATAAAGTACAATTTTTTGAGCAAATTCAGCAAGAGTTGTTGAGGAAAAAATAGACTCAATTTTTGAAAAGAGAAAATAAAAACAAAACTTGAAGGTGATAAAGACCTACAATTGAGATTGGTACACTATTATCAAAACATGCATTCACTCCAGACTTTTAAAATTCTGCTTTAGTAGGAGCGGCCGTGGGCTCTTTGTGTCCCCTGCACCGCCCTCCTTCCTCCTTTCCGGTCTGCGCGGGCAGCTGCACTGGTGGAGTCGCGGTCCCTTGGGCAGGCGCGCGGGGCAGGGGTTGCGCGGCAGCCGCGGAGCGTCAACCCAGTGCGGCGGGGGCGGCGGAGGCGGGCGCGGCTCGGAGATGGTTCGCGGGCAGGTGTTTGACGTGGGGCCGCGTTTAAAAAAATAATTCTGTTTTAGTAATATCTGTGATTTCTTATAGGAGGCACACAATTCAACTTTCATAATATCTCCTTAAGAATAGACCAAAAGAAACGATAAATATCTATATCCTAAAAAACAAATAAAAATTGTCTCCTAAAAAAAAAAATGTGTCCCAAAAGCAGAGTTTGAAAGGAAATGTCCACACATAGACAGATCCATCTCCCTGATATTTTCTGAGGATGCTGTACCTTTGGAATGCACAGCCAACATTCCATGGGCTGCAGAGGCCACGGCCAAGCAGAGAGGGGGAGCTCGGACAGGTGAACCAGGGGCTGTGACTAGCACCGCTGCACTGATCTCTGGGCCACTGCTGTCAAGGTAGGTTCCCAGCTTCCTGCTATAACAATTGTCTGTGTATAACTTCCTGTTCTGGTCCACACATCTGCATCCATTTGTACTCCTGTATGGCCAGAGACTTCAAATGTGATGTCAAAGGTGCATAGATCTCAAAGTTGTCATTAGAAATACTGCAGCCAGACAGACCTCTCTTGCCTGTTTCCAGGGACACAGGGCAGGTGTGTAGGTATGTGATGGAGCTGGCAGGAGATGGCCCACGGCTTCTTGTTCCACCAGTGGTATCTGCACAATAATAGATGAAACCAGTTTGCTGAACGGTAGTAGTTCATCAGAGTTGAGATTATTGCTTTGTTCTTTCATAAATCTGTTTCTAAATTCTGGCAATCCTAGGCCAAGATAGTCCACAGAATAGTTGAGCCATTTGATTTCTTTCCTTTCTAGAGCTAATATTCCTGGCCTTAACGTGGGAGGCACCATGGTCTCATCTCATGTGTTTGTGGTCACTGCAAGCTGTTGGTATGACTCAGTTCTCGGCAGCACCACTGAGGTGTGATTGAAGGACTTTCCCCCTGCTCAGCCTTCTCGGGGCTCTTCCCGGTAGCCCCCATCCCTGCCTGACTCCTCTCTTTCCCTGCCACCATCCATCGACATCTGACTATCTCATGTAGTGCAGTGAAGTCCAACACCAGAGGGTGTTTCAGCCATCTGACTTCTCATTTGTGGAAGGAAAAGTCTCCCTGTTCAGGGATCCGATCCGGCTGGCCCAGGGGAGGAGTCTGAGGCCTAGTTCTGGTGTTTGGGTGACCAGATGGGACAGTATCTGGTGTGGTACAAGACTCTGAGGGGTAAAGATTACGACTTGCTGGGCAGTGTTGATGTTGAGCCACCCAAAGGGTTTGGCAAGTGTTTCTTCCCAAGTGTACTTAGTATAAATGAATGACCAGCTAGCTATGATAAAGTATCTTTTCCAGGACTAAGATGCCAGTCTGTGAAGACACTGGCTTTAAGCAGGCAGGCATCTTTTACAGCCTGCGCTTAGTAGCATGGAATCAGTTTCATAAAGTTTCATCCTCCAGAAAAGAGACAAAGATTCAGATTCTCAAGGAGAGACTGAGCCTGGCAGGTGGTGGGCATGAGCAGGTGAGGCAGAGGCAGGGCTTCCTAGGGACGGTGACGGACCAGCCTCAGATGCCCCGTCCCCCTGCCACTCAGTGCTTTCTTTTTATCTCAATTACTCAGAACACCTGGGAAGCCCTTGTCTGTCTCTAAAGCAAGTTCACTTGTGCTCCAAGGAAAATGGTACGAACATGTTTTCCTATTTTGTTCCCACTAAAAGCAATTAGAAACCCTGGGCACTACATATAAAACAAACATTAAAAAGACTCTGAAAAGTGGAAAGAAGACTAGTGAGGACCTCAGGACTAGAGTGACATGGTGGTTCCTGGGTATTGAATTTTGATTTTTTGCCTCATGCATCCCAGACTAGCACCTAAAGAAACCAGCATCTCAGAAACACCAATGCACACAGACCAAAACAAAAGCTAGTTCTCACTAGCCAAAGCAGCAAAGGGGCAACTTAGCAGGGCGGAGAACTTGCAGGCAATAACCATTCTGTTCCTGTAAAACACCCCTGAAAAGCACTGGTCCTGTACCGTCCAGCACCTCCACCAGACTTCCAAACCTATTCCTTCCTTCCTGCTGAGACAGTATCCTAGAAGGTAAGCAGGGAGCCAGGATGCTGGTCCCTCTGTGTGTTACGGGCACCTCCACTCCCGTCCATAGGGTAAGTGGAGCCCCCCTGGGAAGCCTGGACTTCCACACACACTCAGGGGTACTGAGGCTCCCTCCCTCTGCTCCCTGGGAAGTTCCCGGCACAGGAAAACTCACCTGGAAACTCCAGCTCAGGGAAGTTACTGAACCTGGAGAGCATGCAGGTATTTATTGCTCTGTTTTCAAATGCACAATTAGCCAGGTGGATGGATATTTGTCAGAGCCCCTTCCCCAGCTAACTAAATGATGTGTTGAGTGGCAATGTGTCTTGTAAACACGAGGGGAGCCCATGAAGGAGCTTCCAGCACCTGCAGCCAGTGAAATGAAAACCACCACAATCCCAAAAACTGACCAAGGGGAGATGTACTGACTATCTTTCAGGGCGATTTTTGGTTAGAATTGAGTTCAAAGGATTGTGGGTTTTTTGTTTTTGTCACTCAGAATGCTCCCATCCACAAGCACACAATTGATTGAAATTTTTGTCTGGTTTAAAATTAACTTGAAATCTGAAGTGTTAATAGAACTCAGAGATATTAATAGCAATGTGCTTTAAGGGCTTAGAATTTGACCAACCTATAAGGTCACGATTATGCCTCACACCTCCAAAAGTGCCTTCTCTGAAAGGGTCTCTGCTTGGCCCCCCCCTCCTATCTGGTGACACTCACCCTTCTATGTGGCCCAGCTCAACTGTCCCCTGCTCTGTGAAGTTCCTCAGATGTCTCCTCTCTACCTCTGGGCCTGTCCTTAAGCAGAATCTGTCATCACCCCTTCTGACCAAGGACAACTGTTCAGAATGCTGTGATGGCAGCCAAAGTACCAAAAGTGACAACCATCAGTTCAGCCAGACACCTGAGATTCCTGCATCCAGCAGATACTTCCTATGTGCAGCCAGCTCTATGCCACACAGGGCTGGGGGTGGGGAGGAACATGAATGCAGAGGGACAGGGCACCACCAGCCCTGGGCACACACTAGGAAGGTGGGCAAATGGGGAAGAGTCCAGACAGGGACTAGAGGGATGGCAAGCTATTTTCTGACTTGAGGACACAAAAAGTACAGGTAACACAGTGGAAAATAGAAATGGAGCAATAGTTTATGGGTCTGAAACCAAAGATGAAATTTCGGAGGCCTGAGCTCTTAACTCAGCAACCCTGAGATTGCAGGCCAAGTTTTCCTCCATCTGTCAGGAATGGCAATTCTTTTCAGTGTTATTTTCTGTAGCAGGTGACATCAGGCTGCCAGGTACAGTCAGAAAAGGAACAGGTGAGAACAGATAAAGAGCTCAGAAAATGCGTGCGACATGACAGCAGGAGCTGCTGGGGACTGAATGTGTCCCCCATGTAACTGTGGGGAGGTGGGGCCTGAGAGATACTTAGGCCCTCTGGGCCATCTCATTAATGGATTGATGCCCTTACTGGGAAGGGCTCCTGACAGGGAGATGAGTCTGGCTCCCTCCCTCCCCCCCACCTACTCTCTTGTCCTTCTTCCTCATGCCAGGGAATGAAGCAGCACAAAAGCCTCACCACATGTGGTCCCCTCTATCTTGGACTGCCCAGGCTCCAAAGCATAAGCAACAAATCCTGTTCTTTACAAATCACCAGTCTCAGGTGTGGTTGGCAGCACAAAGGGGCCTAAGACAAAAGCTAAGACCAGTGTTATAGCTTGGAATGGGGAAGCATGATCCTTACAGTGAAATGCCCCTCAGCCCCCACCCACCAGTACAGATAGTTTTCGTCATTTTCATTAGTCTGCTCATTCACTGACTCATAAACATTCGCTGAGCTTTTGTTCAGTGCTGGGCCTGGACAGGGTAGAAGGAAACACAGGCACACACCTCAGCAGTGGCAGCAGGATGGCCAAGGCTGCAGGCAAGGCTGATGTAGAGGACTTTGGGAGGCCACACCCTTCAGGGCTTTGGTTTGCCAAGTTGAGGGTAAACCTCAGCCTAAACTACCGTCAAGTTCATCTGTTCTCATTCACCCACTTCATACTGTCAGATTGTTGGAGCCCAGGGAAACCCAGAATGGGGTAAGGGGTTGTTCCCTTAAACAGACTGATAGCATTACTTTCAGAATTCACTTTGAAATTGATGGCAAGATTTATACTATAACTTATCATAAAACTAACTTTATTATATTTTTTCCACTTAAATTTTTTGGCTAAATATCTTCACTGTCCTGATGACTTCTGGCTTCTGGTTCTTATTTTCTTGATGGACATAATATCTTTATCCTGTGTAGGAAGAAAAAATACAACTCTTAAGTAATTGAAAGAACCATTTTTGTAATCAACCCTTCTGTGCAAAAACCTAAATCAATACTAGGTATTATGCACCTCCTTTAATTCTAGGAAATTAACTTTGAGGTTGGAAATGAGTTTTAAGATATATGTCTTAAAGATGTTTTTTCTTATCCTGAACTGTTTTCAACAATTAAATATTACATCTTTTCATATAAAATTTTTGATTTTTAAGCTAATATGTAATACAAAAAAAAGACAAAATCTCTTCACCAATGTACACATTTTCACCAACTAAAACATATCACTAAGAAAACTTGAATTAAAATATATAGTTAGGATTAAATCTTTTGGATCCCCTGAACCAAACTGCCCCTGTAAGGAGGACGATCCTCTATTCTGTGTGAACAAACACCTTTGAAGTATGTTCCCCACACGGGGCAGTGTTTCCTTACCAGAAGCTGGGAGATGGAGGCATTTCCAATTTGATTTTGGATCAAATCTAAAGAAAAAATGTCTTGCCTTTTAGGAATAAGTGCCCCCAAATCTTGGTCGTCTGTATCGTGCCTTTACATAGTCACAAACAAACAGTCTGTGAGAAAGAGCTAAGTGGTGATGGTGGACATATTTTGGAAACAACCTTGTGAAGTGACCCTTGACAGTAAGAGAGATAAGAGTTATAAAAAGGCAAGAATTTAAAACTCTGTTCTGTGCCCCAGCAAAACATTTAGCCTAGATGCAAATGATCATAAATAGTTGCATGCTATCTGAAACATATTACAGGGCAACACACATGTTCATTATGACTGGAATATCCATTCTGGAAAGGTCAAGTGATAGACCACACACTCTGTAGGGTGGCAGTAAAGCATTAGACTGCATTCCAGCTGATGACAGAGTGGTAAAGTTGATACAAGCTCATATAGGGGGACCCATTCCTCTGATATTGGTTAGGCTGGAATCCCTCACGCTGTCTTTGCTGGACACACGGCAGGGCGGGTTGTCACTTCACCTACTCTGTCTAGTCTGCTCTGTCCTGTTCCTTCAAGACTCTGAGGGTTGCAAGGACATTCAATGAGATCCCAGATACAAGTTTAGGTATAGTGTTATCACTGCCATCCTAGCAGAAAGAAGGAAATAAGTCTCTTCTGCCTTTCCAGTTGGTACCAAAGAGACAAGTCGTTTTAAGCGGTTAATTCACACAAGTTTGAGAGCAGTAGCTACCGCACTGGCCTCAGTCTTTGACCGTCCAACTGTGGGGTCTCTTCTGGGCTTGCACATCACGCACTGTAAGAAGTGGGACCTGCAGAAGGCCGCATCTCCCTTTCTGAGGAAGGCCAGATGCACTCATGTCACCTTCTTGCTTCTGCCCTCGGCTTTCCCTATTATGTGGTTCTTACTTCTCTCAGCTAAGTGGGGGAGGCACCAGTGTGAAAGGCTAGGGAAGTTATAAATTTCTTCCTGGAAAACGTACCCATTATAAGCATTTCTGGGCCCGCAGAGAGCCAGAGCTAAAGCCTGTGCATGGACACCCAGCAAGATCCTGGGAAGGCGGCTAGAGAAGCACATTGGCCTGTGTGAGGGCCCCTGGGTGCTTGTGTCTGAGAAAGCCGAGGCCTGAAGCCCCACACAGAACCCAGAGGCCTTGCTCAACCTTGAAGATTAGGTATTGGGTGTTTAGCAATAATCCTAGTTAAAAAAAAAAATTGTTTTTATTCCTGCTTCCATTTTGCTATAAAGCACTATTTTCCAGACTGGATTTGTGGTGTTTTAGGCCCTATCAGGTGAACACACGTCAATGTGCTAGCCCACATTGGCTGCCTCAGTTCCTGGCATTGCTTTGGTCCCAAGAACCTTGTCTGCTTGTCAGACATCCTCGGCTTCCAGCCAGTCCCCAGGGCAATCTCTGACTTAGGCCATCTGCGTGGGCACTGAGGTACTTCTCTGGGCTTCTCCTCCTCTCTCTTAACATTCTATCAGTACTTCCCTCTAGAGCAGAGGTTCTCAGCCTGTGGGTCACGACCCCCTTTTAATGATGAAAGTACACTGCGGCCATAGGAAGGTTGAGAACCACTGCTCTAGAGTTTCCAGCCCTCCATTTAGAAACTCAGGCCCCCCATGGAGCTCTGCATCTGGCTGTATCGCACACCCTGGGGCACCGGTGTCTTCATACACTCCGGGCGGCACCTGGAGTCTTCTACTCATCCAGTCATCTCAGGGTAGCTTCCTAGTTAGCTCTATAGGGTGTGCACCTGGACTTCTGTTTATATGTGAAAGGTTACTGCTATGTTAGTTTCGTTTTCTGAACTCTAAATATCTGGTAGATGTGGCCCACTCACACAAAAATAGCAATTCAACCCATCTTAATTTTAAACTAGCTAAATAAAGTAGCCCTCCCAAGAGGACTAGTTGAATGTGATCACATATCATGGATTTGTTCACATGAGGATAACTTATGAGCAGTTAAATCTGGCGTGATTTTAGGAGCACTTATACTTCATCAGCTTAGATATTCTTTGGCATGGGGGGGAGGGGGGCCAAGGGCACAGAAGCTCTCAATGCTGGATAGAAACTCTCTCTTAGCACTGATGGCCTTCGGAATACCCCCCAGTGTATCTCTCTAATCCAGCTTTCCAGAGATCTCCTTGAACACCGGTTCGAGACTGCCTTTCTGCATCACTCAGTTTCTGGGAACTACGGAGACTGAAGAAACTACCCACAATTATAGCATCAGTTACATTATCAGCAGTCCAAAAGTAGCAGCTAGAGAAGCTCTGGGCTCTTCCTGAATAGTCTTCATAACATGAATTTGCTATTTGAAATGGAATTCCCAAAGCCGACATAATGAAATATAACTAAAAAGACAAACACACGGCTTGGATTAGGTGTAACTGGGAGCTGGCTTGGTGGTGTTTTATATAATGCTTTTTGTTTGCCTTTACAACATGGGGCAAAATATATATTAAAACATTCTGTTTTTATAAAAATTTAAATTACCTACCTCCTTTGGATTTTCTGCACGCCTCTTGATACCCCGGGTCACACTCTGCTCAGAATCACCCTCCAGAGTGTTGACTTTAGGTTGGAGTTCAGTCTTTCTTGCTCTCAGGCACACGGCATTTGAATTTCCCCTCACTCCTTTCTCTCTGTGATTCTTTGTGTGGGTTTCCACACCTGCCTCTGGCCCCTTCTCCTCTGCTGGATCAGACTGAGGGCTCTTATTCTGTCTGACGGATCTTAGGCACACTCTGCTTTCACTGACTTTGCCCTGCATTGTGGGTTCCTTGACCCTGTCATCTGGGTTTTGAGTCTCCAATTCTTGGGAAATCTTCAAGAACTTTTTTTTACTTCTCTTCACTTTTTCTGCCGGTCCAGGAGCCTCAGTTCTTTGCTGCTCTGTATCAGTTTTATTTTGGCGTCTGGGGCGCAGGGACATTCCCTTAAAGAAATAAGATACCCATGAAAATCCAATAATTAGTAAAAAATTAAAAAAAAATAAGTCTAAAAATTCATCAGGGAAAACAATAATCTATAGTGAAAAGGAGAAATCCTTTGAAATTCTTCCATTAATTAACTTTCTAAGATATGCTTCTAGAATGTCTCATCTAAGATTGAAGATAATGCCTTGGTACTTTGTTCCTATGGAGGAACGATCATCTCTGCTGACAAACTGGAAATAAGGAATTCAGGATAAATATCAGAACCAAGCCTAAAGTGATATATGTCAAATCTAATGTTTATAGACAAATGCCCCGTTCATAGGCAGTGAATCAATTCTAACCCTTCCTCAGTGCCTTGCACAGGGGGTAAGGAATCACCACTTCTGGAGTCTCCAAACTGTTCTGATGCAGCAGTAAGCTCTTTCTCAGTCCCCACAATGACGTTTTTCTCAAGAACACACTCTATTGTCAAAATAGTGACACAGGTAACATTTGTGCCTCCTCCTGGTCATGGTGGCAGTATCTAGAACAAAACTGAACTGAACTGCCCAGCTTTTCTTTGATCACCTTTTCAAACATATGAGGATGAACATAACTCATTTGATTCTTGAGAAACTTTTCTTAATGTTTGCATTAGCCACTTTGACTAGTTCTCTTCCCAAATTACTCTATTACCTCTAAAGATTCCACGAAGATTCTTACCACATCCTGCAGTTACTGAGTTAAACGAAACCCCTTTGGAAAGGACATCCACTTCCAAGTTCAAGTTACATACAAATTAAGCTAAACTTTGTAACCCCTACCCAGATGACACCAAATGATTACAAACTATGTTCCATTACCTCATTTGGAGAAACTGCACGTCCTGGTCTGTGTACCCTTTCCTTGGTTTTCACACCATTGATGGTCAGATCTATGGGTTCAGTGCTTTTTGCAGATGCTCTCAGACTTCTCTTCATCACCAAGTGTGCAGGTGATGGGCCTCCCTCCCAGGGCGCAGACCTCTGCTTCTTACTGGCTGGAAGTCCCTCTGTAGTCCCCTCTGCAGCAGTCATGCAGTGCAGCCTCTTGGTTCCTGTGACATTTTCATTTTTTTTGCACTTCTTCCTAGAGGACACGGAACAATTGCTTTTGCTTTGTAACTTTCCAGGGTCTCTGGTCTCCACCTTGTCTTCTGTGGATTTTACTGTAAGAGATCTAAGGACCCTTTTGAGCATTTTTGGATGTTTCCCACTGCCCGGGGTTTGCTTTCCAGTGCTCTGGAGGCTCTCAGCATCCCTTCTCAGTTCCTCAGATTGACCTGGTGTTGGAAACAGCTCTTTGAAGTCAGCTGGATCTTCTACAAGTTCAGTCTCTTCCTTGGAGACTCGTGGCTGATGCTTACTGCCTGTTACATTTTCTGATGGGTCCAGTTGATGTTTTGCAGATTGCTTATCCATTTGGATGCATTTATCCCCACTTTGGGGCTCTCTGGATGCGTTTGTGATTTCCCTTGAGATTTGTGTGTGCTTTCTCAGTGCCGAGACTTTCCTGAAGCTTCTCTGGGGTTGGCTCTTTGTGTTTTCTGGGATGTCCACTGGTTCTGGTTGTGGGAACCTACTGGTTTTAACACCAGTCACTGATTCCTCAGTCTGACCTTGTGTTTGGAAGGGCTCTTTGAAGCGAGGCTGGTCTTGTAGGGGTTGGACACTTTCCTTAGCTGCTCTTGCCCTTCTCCTACTGCCAGGTACACTCCCCACCATCTCCAGTTTCTGTTCCATAGTCTCCTTAAATGCTTTGATGTCTTTGTGCTCATCTGCTGGTGCTGTGTGTATATGTGTGGACTCCCCGGATGTTTGCGTGACTGTCCTCAATGCCGAGACTTTCCGGAGGCTTCTCTGGGGCCGGCTCTTTGTGTTTTCTGGGATGACCACTGGTTCTGGTTGTGGGAACCTACTGGTTTTAACACTAGTCACTGATTCCTCAGTCTGACCTTGTGTCTGGAAGGGCTCTTTGAAGCAAGGCTGATCTTGAGCACTTTCCTTAGCTGCTCTTGCCCTTCTCCTACTGCCAGATACATTTGCCACCATCTCCAGTTTCTGTTCCGTAGTCTCCTTAAATGCTTTGATGCCTTTGCTCTCATCTGCTGGTGCTGTGTGTGTGGACTCCCCAGATGTTTGTGTGACCGTCCTCACTTTCCGGAGGCTTCTCTGGGGTCGGCTCTGTGTATTTTCTGGGATGTCTGCTGGTTCAGGTTCTGAGAACCTACTGGTTTTAACATTACTCACTGATTCCTCAGTCTGACCTTGTGTTTCAAAGGGCTCTTTAAAGCAAGGCTGGTCTTGTAGAGGTTGGGCACTTTCCTTAGCTGCTCTTGCCCTTCTCCTACTGCCAGATACATTTGCCACCATCTCCAGTTTCTGTTCCATAGTCTCCTTAAATGCTTTGATGCCTTTGCTCTCATCTGCTGGTGCTCCGTCTCTGTGTGTGGACTCCCCGGATGTTTGCGTGACTGTCCTCAATGCTGAGACTTTCCGGAGGCTTCTCTGGGGCCGGCTCTCTGTGTTTTCTGGGATGTCTGCTGGTTCAGGTTCTGAGAACCTACTGGTTTTAACACTACTCACTGATTCCTCAGTCTGACCTTGTGTTTGAAAGGGCTCTTTGAAGCGAGGCTGGTCTTGTAGGGGTTGGGCACTTTGCTTAGCTGCTCTTGCCCTTCTCCTACTGCCAGGTACACTTGCCACCATCTCCAGTTTCTGCTCTGTAGTCTCCTTAAATGCTTTGATGCCTTTGCTCTCATCTGCTGGTGCTGTGTGTGTGGACTCCCCGGATGTTTGCATGACCGTCCTCAGTGCCGAGACTTTCCAGAGGCTTCTCTGGGGCTGGTTCTCTGTGTTTCCTGGGATGACCACTGGTTCTGGTTCTGGTAACCTACTGGTTTTAACACTAGTCACTGATTCCTCAGTCTGACCTTGTGTTTGGAAAGACTCTTTGAAGCAAGGCTGGTCTTGTAGGGATTGAGCACTTTCCTTAGCTGCTCTTGGGCTACTGCTACCAGGTACACTGGCTAGGGGGTCCAGGTTCTGCTTTGTAGAGTCCTTGAACCCCCGGATGCCTTTGCCCTCACCCGCTGGTGCGCTATGTGTGTATGTGGACTCCCCTGATGTTTGTATGAGTGTCCTCAATGTTGACAATTTCCTGAGGCTTCGCTGGGGCTGGTTCTCTGTGTTTCCTGGGATGTCCACTGGTTCTGGTTGCAGATATGTAACGGGTATTTTTAGGCTTTGATGAATGCTCACTGCTTCCTCAGTGTGTCCAGGTGTTTGGAAAAGCTCTTGGAAGCCAGTCAGATCTTCTAGGGTTTGGGCCTCTTCCGCAGCTGTTCTTGTCCTTCTGATGCCAGCTGGCTCCAGTTTCTGCTTTGCAGAATCCTTAAATCCATTCGCGCCTTTGTCCTCAGCTGGTACTTTAGGGGTGTGCATGAATTTCCCTGGTATTTGTGAGAGCTTCCTTGTTGGGGGCTCCTCCCCTACATCCCCTTTCCCCAAAGGTGTTTTGGGCCATCTTTTAGTGCTTGTTGGGCTATTCACCCGTTCTACCTGTGGAGAGGTGCAGGGTATTTTCATAGTTGTGCTGTCAGTTATGGACCTATTATTGTATTTTGGTGTTTGGAAGAGTTCTTTGAAGCCAGACATGTCTTCTAGCCACTGACCCTCCTCCTTAGTGACCTTTGGCCTCCTCTTATGTCCAGTTAAATTTTCTGTGACATCTGATTTCCTATTTGCAGTTTCTATAAAGGCTTTGATGCCTTTCTCATCACTTGCTAGTGGTCTGGGCGTGTCCACGGCTTTCCCAGATGATGGTGTTAGCTTCCTGAGAGCTAAAAGTTCTTCCTCTGTAGCTACTGGCTTGAGACTTGTGTTGGGACGTCTCTTTGTGACTGTGGGGGTGTCCAGTTGTTCTGGTCGTAGAGATGTGTAGAGTATTTCTGTGCTTTGGTCAATAGATATTGACCTTTTAGCATGTTCTGGTGTTTGGAAGAGTTCTCGGAAGCCAGTTAGATCTTCTATGGTTTGGACTTCTTCCTTGGTTGCTCTTGACCTTCTCCTGCTGCCAGTTATGCTTGCCACTGGCTCTAGTTTCTGCTTTGCAGATTCCTTGAAGGCTTTGATGCCTTTGTCCTCAGCTGGCATTCTGGGGGTGTGCATGAATTCCCCTGGTGTTTGTGAGAGCTTCCTCAATGCTGGGGGCTCCTGCTCTACATCCGTTTTCCCCAAAGATGTCTCGGGCCATCTCTTTGTGCTTGTTGGGGTGTCCATTGGTTCTGGTCGTGGAAATGTGCAGCATATTTCTGTGCTTTGGTCAATAGTCATTGACCTCTCGATGTGCCCTGGTGTTTGGAAGAGTTCTTTGAACCCAATCAGCTCTTCTAGGGATTGGACCTCTTCCTTGGCTGCTCTTGACCTTCTCCTACTGCCAGTTACACTTGCCACTGGCTGCAGTTTCTGCTTTGCAGATACATTTAACTCTTTGATGCCTTTGTCCTCACCTGGTACTTTGGATGTGTGTGTGGTTTCCCTAGGTGTTTGTGAGAGTTTTTCCTCTGCACCCATTTCCCCCAAAGGTGTCTTGAATTGTCTTTTCATGCTTGTTGGGGTGCTCACTGATTCTGGCTGTGGAGAGTTGCTGTGTATTTTAGCAGTCCTGTCATCAGCTATGAGCTTGTCATTGGGTTTTGGTGTTTGGAAGAGCTCTCTAAAGCCAGCCAGATCTTCCAGGGTTTGGACCTCTTCCCTGGATGCTCTGGGCCTCCTCTTCCTTCCAGTTACATAGTCCTCTGGGTGCGCTTTCTGCTGTGGAGTCTCCTGAAGCACTATGGTGCCTTTATCTTTGTGTGTGTGCATGGCTTCCTCTGGTATTTGTGGGGGCCTGCTGAGTGCTGAGATCTCTTCTTTCAGGTCCACTTTTCCCAGAGATGTCTCAGGCCGTCCCTTCATGCTTGTGGGAGTGTTGATCAGTTGTGATTGCGATGATTTCCAGAGTACTTTTAAGCTTTGATCAACAATCACTGATTCTTCAGTGTGCCCTGGTGTCTGGAACAGCTCTTGGAAACCAGCCAAGTCTTCTAGGGGTTGGGTCTCTTCCTTAGCTGCTCTTGACCTTCTACGGCCTGCTAGATCCAGTTTCTGCTTTCCAGAGTCCATACATCCTTTCATGCCTTTGTCCTCAGCTGGTACTTTGGGAGTGTACATGGATTCCCCTGGTGTTTGCAAGAGCTGTGTTGCTTTTGGGTGCTCCTCCCCTACATCTCTTTTCTCCAAAGGGGTTTTGGGCTGTCTTTTCATTCTTGTTGGGCTGTTCACCAGTTCTACCCTTGGAGATGTGCAGGGTATTTTCATAGTTTTACTGTCAGTCATGGGCCTATTATTGCATCTTGGTGTTTGGAAGAGCTCTTTGAAGCCAGACATGTCTTCTAGCCACTGACTCTCTTCCTTAGGGACACTTGGCCTCCTCTTACTTCCAGTTAAATTTTCTGTGACATCTGATTTCTGCTTTGGAGTTTCCATAAAGGCTGTTATGCCTTTCTCATCACCTGCTAGTGGTCTGGGCGTGTCCATGACTTTCCCAGATAACGGTGTTAGCTTCCTGAGAGCTAAGAGCTCTTCCTCTACTTGAGAAAGAGAATTAAGACTTGTGTCAGGTTGTCTGTTTATGATTGTTGGGGTGTCCAATTGTTCTGGTCGTAGAGATGTGTAGAGTATTTCTGTGCTTTGGTCAATAGTCATTGACCTTTTAGCGTGTCCTGGTGTTTGGAAGAGCTCTTGGAAGCCAGTCAGATCTTCTATGGATTGGACTTCTTCCTTGGTTGCTCTTGACCTTCTCCTGCTGCCAGCTATGATGGCCACTGGCTCTAGTTTCTGCTCTGCAGATTCCTTGAAGGCTTTGATGCCTTTGTCTGCAGTTGGTATTTTGGGGGTGTGCACAAATTCCCCCAGTGTTTGTGTGAGCTTCCTCAATGCTGGGGGCTCCTCCCCTACATCCGTTTTCCCAAAAGATGTCTTAGGCTGTCTTTTTGTGCTTGCTGGAGTGTTTGCCAATCCTGGCTGTGAAGACGTCGCAGGTATTTTAGCAGTGCTGTCATCAACCCCGTGATTGGGTTTTGGTGTTTGAAAGAGCTCTTTGAACCCAATCAGCTCTTCTACGGATTGGGCAACTTTCTTGGATACTCTTGACTTTCTGCTGTCAGCTGGCTCCAGTTTCTGCTTTGCAGAGTCCTTAAATGCTTTCATACCTTTATCCTCAGCTGGTACTTCGGGGGTGTGCATGAATTCCTCTGGTGTTTGTGAGAGCTTCACTGCTGTTGGGGGCTCCTCCCCTACATCCCCTTTCCCCAAAGGTGTTTTGGGCCATCTTTTAGTGCTTGTTGGGCTATTCACCCGTTCTACCTGTGGAGAGGTGCAGGGTATTTTCATAGTTG